>BQNB010021773.1:52557-63822 GCA_026074375.1 Tanacetum coccineum | reverse complement strand
CACTTCACTTCACAACTTCTCTACCCTTCACAACTTTTCTATACTCCACTTCACAACTTCTCTACCCTTCATAACTTTTCTACACTTTACTTCACAACTTCTATACCATTCACAACTTTTCTATACTTCACTTCACAACTTCACTTCAACTAGATACTACCTTGATCACATCAATCTAACACTACTTACTAAGATCGCCCTGATCTAACTATACTTACAATGATCACTACAATCTATCTATTATACACAACTATAATACACACCTTCACAATATACACAAATGATTTACAAGATATGATACAATTGTAACAAGGTTGCAAGGACACACACTAATCTATAATACTTCTTTACTTGATGGTAGGAAGTATTCTTCTCTTACACTTGAGGATCTAAGCTTGGATCACTTGGAAACAAAGGTTTATGATTAAATGATCAAAGGATTGTTGGAAATGTGTGGACTGATTTTAGACATAAAAGAATGAGTGCAAAAGGTAAGAAAATCAGTGGGGAACAGTCCAGTATTTATAGGAAAACTGAGGAGCGTTTTTGTCTGGCCGGCCCCCTTAATTCATGTGCCGGCCCCCCTAAAATTAAGGGGACCGCCCAGACTAGGACGCTCCCTTTTTTATCTTTTATAGGGGAGGTGTTTTCTGAAACATTTCTAGCTGTTTTTGGGTAGAAAATTTGAATCCAAAATACTTATTTTGAATAAAACATTTTTTTTAAATACAAAAAAGTTTTGTAAAATTTATAAAAATGTTTGTAACATTTTATAAAAAATATGAGGTTGAATAAAAATTCTTTTGATCATTAAATGCATTAAGATTTATTTATTCATACCTTTAAGTGATTTAATTTTCGAAATAAAAATTTACTACTAATTACTTGTTTACGTTTAATTTTACATTGAGTGTTTTTACACTTTGTGATTATCAAAACGTAGTGAGATCGAAAAATATTAATAACGTTTTTAGGCATTATTTCTATCAACAATCTCCCCCTTTTTGATGATTACAAAATCTAAACTCATTAAATGTAAAATTATTTTTAAATAAGTATTTAGTGAGTTTTATTTCTATTTTTCCCTCTTTTTGTAGAATAAAAAAGGCTTCGTCGATAATTACGCGTAGAATCGACGGAATAAACACTCCCCCTTGATATGTGCTCCCCCTTGTTTGAGGGCGCCAAGGAATCGAGTTATGGTAATTTTTCTACAAAAACGAGTTAGAGAAACAAACAAACAATGTTTCTAACATATAGCACAAAAAATTTTAAACATGGTGACAATAAATTTTAGCCAACCATCACAAACATCAACCCATTAAACTCAACTATATATGTATATATGAGATAACTTACCAATTTGCCAATTGCATATTCAAAACCATAAAAGTCCATTCATTCAACATAAAAATTGTGTAACACACAAACATACAACTAGTATGCATTAAAAAAATATTATGCTTTAAGGCATAATAATACATCATACATAAATTTAAACAACAAAGGTCCTAGTATTCCTAGAATTCCATAGGACTTGCTTGCAAAAGGTTTGGTTGAAAATTATTTGAAACATGATGAACTAAACATAGAGTATGTTTAGTTTGGAGAATGTGATGGTGGTGGTGGCGAACTTGGTGGTGGTGGTTATGAAAGCATGTGTTCAATGTAAGAAAACATGTATTGAAGTTCATCTCTCAAGCCAAAGATGAGGGTTCGGTTGTGAATGCAACATAGGCATGAGTCATCATGTGCTTCAAGAAGGTTCCAAGGAATGATATGACCAAAGAGAGGTGAGGGAGGTGATGGAGTATTGAATTAAACATCAAGTGAAGTAATTGGTGAAAGGGTACGAGTGATGTCCATTGATCTACTTTCTTGAGTTTGAGGTGGTGGAGGCACTCTTGGAGGAGGAGACATTGATGAGTTCAAGTAGCCATGGGTTGATGGTGATATGGAGGATGTTAGTGATTTAGGTTTGTGATCAATGGAGGATGAAGAAGTGGCTATGGTGGATGGAGTTTTTGAGGGTGCATTTGGGGAACTTGGTGATAAGACTTGGTAATTTGGAGAAGGAGTTTTGGTGTCATTATTAGTGAGATCAATGAATAGTTGTTTTGGCGGTATTATGTAGATTTTTGGTCTTTTGGAAGGTTTGGAAATGGAAACTCTAGTGGATGCCATGGAGGTTTATGGTGGTTGATAATGGAAGAGGAAGATGATGAAGTGGTAGTAAACATTTGGAGGGAATTTATTGGAAGAGAATAGTTTGGAAATGGAATGGATTTGAATTAGCTTAAGAATTTCCAAAATGTGTTCGAGTTTTCTAGGTAAGGGTAACTGAGGCTAGATAAAAGAGAGTCAAAAAGCAGAAAGAAATAGTAAATCCCGCGAACTGGATGGTCGGCCCCCTTTTTTATGGTGCCGCCCCCTTATTGATAAGGGGACCGCCCTTATGAGCTAAGGGGGCCGCCCATTTGTTATTTTTCAGATGACCAAAAATTTTATTTTTGCTAAAATTTTGTAAGAAAAGTTTTGTTTTGGTGATCAATTTGCAGCAAGTCCTATGTGAATACATATGTGTATGAAACAAATATATCATATATGCATGAAACTAGTAGAAATGTGAGATAAAGATAAACATAAAGACCATGCTAACAACACATAATGATTAGAGGTTCTAAGTAAGCTTAACAAGTTCAAATGCTTCAGACTAAGTCGGGTTGTCATCACACAAGTAATTAAACAAAAACATAAGTTCATACAAAGTCCTAAACACATTATTCTACCGAATTAATCATCATTCAACATCTTTATTTCTTTTTCTTTCCAAAGACTCCTCACAATGCCTTCTCGAATGATTTGAATCCACCTCTAACTTCTTCATGGATTTGTTAAGATTGATTGAGCAATAGAGTTTGTCGCTCGAAGAGAAGATCATCATCTTGTTGAGAGGAAGTGGGAATGTCATATCTTTCGTAATTGAGTGGACGAAGGGAGTTAAGATAGGTGATAGGAGATGGGGTACTAGCACGAGAAGCACCTTCATCATCTCCTTGGCGAGATAAAAATCCATAGTTATGATGGGCGGATGTTGATGAGACAGAGTGACGGGATTTTCCACGATCACTTTGGGGTTTTCGGGTTTGTTTTAGAGCGAGTGGACGCATGACTCGATCAACGACATTGTAAATGTCATTGTTGAGATGAGGATAATGTTCTATGACGTGTCGATAGAGATGAGTCAAGAACATGCCGTAAGGAAGATTTGCGGTTGGAGTAGCCCGAGCACATTCAATTCGTTTGACAAAGAAATAAGCAAGATTATATTGTTCTTCGGCAACAATACAATACAACATGTGAGCGAGACTAGCCGAAAGATGGTCCCGGTGGCCTCCTAGTCCGAACACATTCTTACGAATGAGTTCTTCCTAACGCTTCATGTCTTGTCTTAATTCTTTGGTAAGAATTTGATTAGGAGTGAGAACGACATTTTGACTTTTGATGGTGCGGTTAAACTCGACACGATCCAATTGAAGAAATTGATGAATATCGTCAAGAGTAGGAAGATCGGTATGATATGGTCCCTCAGTCTCTTGGGAATATGCAAGAGATGCAAGGTCCCATTCGTTTGTGAAGGCGTCTGGACCATTATATGGAATTCTGAGAATTTGACCGAATTGTACGAGAGAGAGAGAGAGAGAGAGTGATGAATTCATGTTGGATCATGAATGAGATTAGAAGATAACCGTATTCATCGGTTTGGACTTTGACTTGACTATAAAAGTCTAGAATGAATCGAGGAGCGATTGGTTCGTTGATCTCGAAAAGACAATTAAAGTGAATATTAGTGAATAGTCGCTCAATGTCGTTGGATTTGTAATAGAGTTGATCCACGACTCGACCCTCGTGAATGCAACGGTTTTCGATTGGTTTATAGAATTGAGCAAGGACGGGAGAGAATCCGGGTATTTCGGATACTTTAGGGATATATGATTTAGTACGGGAGGTATCACCAACAATTGCTCGAGGCATGTTTATCACCTAAACAAGACAAAAACAACAAAAAAATATTACAAATATATATAATAAAAATAATAATGAAGTTTTAAAAACAACTTATGTGGAACAAAGATTACTTCGACTCTAAAATTAAAAACCTAAGAAGTAATCCAAACGTTCCTTAATTTATTTTTGACTCAATCTAGAGTGTCGAAAACTATATATTAATTATATATTTCGACACCTAGTATAATCTCATCAAGTGTTTCGATGCTAAATAAGTAGAGTAGGGATTATTTCGATCTTGGACTAAGATTCTAGGAAATAATCCAAACGCTCCTTCATTAACGTCGAAAGATATACATTACGTAGTATATTTTGCCGACTAAGTTGAGTTCATTACGTGTGACTTAACAAAAATGGGATGATGTTAATTTTGACTTAAAATGACAATTTAAAATGTTAAACCAAACGCCCCCTTATTTTATAATTTTTATTAAATGTCTTAGTATATATATGAATTATATATCTTGATGATTTATACAAGTTGGTTATGTGTTTATACATGTGATAAACATATAGTGATGGCCATTTCGACTCTAGACTATGATCCTAGGATATGAACCAAACACCCTTTTATTTTTATAAAATTTCACCCATTGATTCGAAAAATATATATTGAGTCATGTATGCTTTGATAATCAATATATGATTATGTTTAGCATGTTTTGGTCATGAATCAACAATGTACAAGTTCTTGTTTGAAATTTTCTAGTTAAAATTTTTTTTTTTAAAATGTAAGTATATTTTTATAATATTTTCGAACAAAAAAATTTAGTGATTCAATCCTATTGAAAATTTTGTATTCCTATTACTACGAGAATCATTATAGTTATGAATTTCCTAGACTAAATCACACAAATATAAAAGACACAAAAATTGTGAAAAATACCCAATTTTAATTAAGAACAAAATTGAATGAAATCAAATAAGAAAAGTATGCAAAAACTTACAATAGGTGTTGTTAATCAAGTTGTTGGTGTTTGCCCCTTGCGAATTTTGATCGATTAGGTGTTTGGAGGTTTGAATTTTGATGATTTGGGGTGTGTGTTTTCGTCACAGTAGCAGTAGGGAGAGAGGAAGAACGAAAATGGGTTGTTTGGTAATTAGTTTTGCCGCAGAAGGGATTGTTTGGCGAAATACAAAGGCCGACCCTCTTAGAGATAAACGGTCCGCACCTTTTAACATGGTCGATCCCTTTAAAGATAATGGGGCCGCCTATCTGACGACCAAGTTTTTCTTGGTTTTTTGATTTTAACTAGTTTTGTCAATATACAATTATCAAAATACGTCGAGAGCTACTAGTAATATTATTTAAGATAAACTAGTTTTCGAAAAATGACATCGAAGACAAAAAAACAATACTTGACACATTTAATTAACTTTTCGTTTAATTAAATGAACTTAAATAATTTCCGATGAAATATTTAGGTTTGTCAAGAATTTTAGACCGAGAAGAGGTTTAAAGATGATTGACTAAATTGGTTGATATTTTAATTAACCTTTCGGATGAGATAATCAAGTTGTCAAGCCGAGAGAAGATTTAACGACGATTTTAGTGATGTTTTCAATAAACTTCTTGTTAATTGAATAGATTAATCACTTTGGATAAAATAATCAATTTGTCATGATTTGGAGTGTTTGCGAGGTGAGAGAGATGATAAATACGTGACGATAAAATAATAGAATGAGGTTAAAGCTCGATAAGACGGTTCCAATAGACGTAGTTCATTGTAGACATGTAGTCGAGGCGGATGTCGTAGTAGAAAGGAGTTTGTTTCATCCATAGTGATTTGATGTCATGCCTTTTCGGCGCTTGAGTATGGTGTAAAACTAATCCTACTTTTTTGTTAATTATTACCCACTAACTCACTTTTCTTCATCTACGTGAGTTCACTACATGTGGACATAGAATATTTCCATTTTATAGCGGTACGTAAAGAATCCTAATTCACCTACGTGAGAGAAAAGTTCATAATGAACAATTTATTGCTTTTCACTTAATTCCAGATAACCAACAAATGGCATTTCTAGTGACTATACTATTTTTTCAAGCCTAATTTGTATTCTATTAACTATAACTCTTTAGTTTAGCAAATACTCCTTGTAGCATAATAGCACATAATCATTTAGCACTTTGCATGTAATCTATATTCTAAGAAATTGGGAAAGAAAACGTACATTTGCCTACAATGTGTTTTCTTCAACATCTTCAGGTAAACAAGCTTTGAAGATGAAATCTTTTGGTAATCCCATCATAGAATATGAGAATATATGATCTTCAATCCACTCGTCGGATTCCAAAGAATGTTCATAAATATCTCAACCTAAGAGTTATAACGACTTAACCATTTGGTCCCCAATGTCTCATGGGTCCAAAGTTGTTAGCCCCGAACATATTTTGCATAGGTTGCATTTGATTCGGATATGTATAGGGTGAATACATTCTCCATGGAGCAAAGTTTGGTTGTTGTGAATAATTCCACATTGAATGATTAGTGTTAGGGTAACTTTGTCTACCTTGATCTCTCTTCGGTTGTGGTGTTTTAGACCGAGGGTGAGAATTATTTATTGTTTTCAGAGGAGGAGTTTTAGACCTCATTTTGGGTTTAGTAAATTCGACTCCAGGTTTTAAAGAAAGTTTATAAAAATGTTTTACTTCATCATCGCTTGCAATGAGAATTTTAGTATTGTTTATAAGTATAAATTTTGGTCTTGGCCTTGAATTTGATTCAACTAATTTTTTTAGGTTTAATTTCTTGTGACTTCACAAAATTTACTTGTTTAGTCTCACTTGTTGATCTTTTGGTAAAATTAAATCCTAGACCGGATTTATCTTCGGATGGTTTTTGAAAACTTATTATTTTCTTAAGTGAGTGACTACTATTATTAAATTGATTAAGCTTAGAAATTTCTTCTTTAAGCTTTTCATTTTCAAACCTAAGGTCTTGGCATATTTTACATTCTTCATTAGCCTCCTTACCTTTTTCTAATCTAGATAATTTATTTTTTAGTTCTAGCACTTCATTTTCTAATTGATTTTTAATTTGTTTTAGTGATTTATTTTTAGTCATGACTTTTAGACCTACTTTGCATAATCGATTATATTCATTATCTAAGTCTTTTTCATCTAACGATGATTGGTCATTACTAAATAATTCAATTTTGGAAAGTACCTCATTAGATGCTTTAGCTATAAGACATTTTTCATCCTTAGTCTTTTCTTTTTCATCTTCGTCGTTATCACTCCATGATCCTCCAACGAAGGCTTTTGATTATAGTTTCTTGATAGTTTTGGACATTCTCCGATGAGATGATTTGGATCTCCACATTTAAAGCATTTCCTTTTGCTTTTGCCATTTTTGTCATCTGTATTTCTTTGGGATGACTTTCTTTCATCATGTGGCTGTCTTACGAATCTTCCTCGTCTTTTGAAAAATTTCTTGAAGTCTCTCACGGTCATGGCGTATTCTTCGTCTTCACTATTAGAAGTTGAATTATCTTCATCACTAGATTCCTTTTTAGCTTTCAAGGCAAGAGATCTATTTTGTTCATTTTAGCCTTTAACCATTTCGGAATCTTTATTTATTATCACTTCATAAACTTTTAAGTTTCCAATAAGTTAGTCAAGTGATAAAGATGTTAAATCATTTGATTCTTCAATAGCCGTAACATTTGCACGCCATTTAGGATGAAGTGCCCTAAGAAATTTCCTAACATAATTCTTGCTAGAAAAAGCTTCATCAAAAGCATTATCTATCGATTCATCTTTCGGAATCGTAAATTGTTCATATTGTTGAACAAGAAGATCTATTTTGTTATCTTTGACTTGACTATTACCTAGGTGAGTGATTAACAAAGTATCCCAAATTTCTTTTGCGGTTTTACACATAAAAATTCTTCCGTATTCTTTACGTGGCAAAGCATTATAAATCACCATTTTAGCTTCATTATTTTTAGCAAGTTTCTTTTTAAGATCATCGTTTTGTTTATCAAATGGTATAATTTTATCATTTTAAGTTTCAGGATTATTTTAAATAGGAGGAAAATCACCATAGGTAATAACATGTCAAAGGTCTAGATCTTTTAATTTCATATAAGTTTCGAATCTATTTTTCCAATAAATACATCCATCACTTTCAAATAGTGGTGGTCTTTGCATAGATTGCCCTTCTAAATATTTTTCTGATTCCATAGATCGATTCAAGTTTTAAAATACAATTTATTTTAAAAATCTTGTTTGACGTGGCTTCTGGTACCAATTGTGGAAAACTAGAAAGGGGTTTAATAGTTTACCGCTTTTTAATTTGATGTATAGTTTGTTTATAAAAACTTAGATTCAACTTATGTGATTTCAATATGTGCACAATATGAACAATCCAAGTAAATAAATAAATAATATGAAAGACAAGAGATAAGAGTTAGAAATATCAAACCACAACACAAGGATTTATAGTGGTTTGTTAACGAAGCACCTCTTCGCCCTACTCCACTCCCCGATCACCTAACACAGGCTCCAGAAGATTGTTAGTAGGCTTGCAATTTTAGGTGTGGTCATCTCTCAAGAAGACTTAAATTTAAAATTTATGAGCAGCTTGCCCCCAGAGTGGAACACTCATGTTGTAGTCTGAATGAATAAGCCTGAAATTAAAACAATGAGCATTGATGATTTGTACAACAACTTCAAAATTGTTGAACAAAAGATAAAGAAATTTGTTGGTGCAAGTAGTGGTGTCTCAAAAACTTGGCCTTTTTGTCCTGATCCAAGCATAGCAGAGTACTCATTGATGTTAATACTACTATACCTGCATATGAAGTTAGTAGTGCTAGCCCTAATGTTAACACTGCTAGTCCTCAAGTTAATACTGCTAGCTTCAGTGATAATGTTGTGTATGCTTTCATGATTGAGAATCCTAATGGTTCTAATCTCCTATAGCAAGACTTAGAGCAAATTCATGAAGATGATCTGGAAGCAATGGATTTGAAGTGGCAGCTCTCTTGCAAGTAGAGGGCAAAAAGGTACTATCAGAGGGACATGACTAGAAAATTTCATTAATAGCTAATGATACTGCTGTGGTATGATAAATCTAAATGGTTAGAGTGTTTCAACGGTAATAGATAGGTACACTTGCCAAGGAAGTGTTAGGAGCACCAAGGAACCAAGGAGGTCAGTTCAGCAATCAAGACAACAACTAGGAAGAAGGAACAATGAAGACACATCTTCAAAGGCAATGTTGGCTATAAATGGTGTAGGTTTTGACTGGAGTAACATGGCAGAAGAATAGGTTCAGACAAACATGGCTCTAATACGTTTTCAGACTCTAGGCTATATTATGTAAATACAATGATAAAACTTGCTCTAAAACTTGTCTAAAAAACTATGAAACTCTTAAGAAACAGTGTGATGATTTAATTGTTAAGCTTAATCAAACTGAATTTACAGCGGCTACTTATAAAAGAGGTTTATCAACTGTGGAAGAACAACTTATCACATATAGAAAGAATGAGGTTCTTTTTAGTGAAGAAGTTGTAGTTCTTAAAAGGGAAGTAGCTTGCAAAGACTATGAAATAAATGTGCTTAAAAGTGAGTTTGAAAAAGTTAAGCAAGAAAAAGAGGGCATTGAATTTAAAATTAAGAAATTTGATAATGCCTCAAAGTGCCCAGACAAGTTGTTAGGGAGTCAGATAACTGACAAAAGTAAAAAGGGTTTGGGGTATAATGTTGTTCCCCCACCCCATCCTTTAATCTATAATCGACCTAAAAAGCTTGATTTGTCTTATTCTGGTCTTGATGAATTCAAAGACCCTGAATTCAAAAGTTATGGTTCTGAGGATAGTAAGCAAGAGTCTAAAATTGTTTGTGAAAAAAAATCAGATGATTCTAAGGAAAATTCTGATGACTCTTTGGTAAAAGAACAAGTATCAAAAAACACAAGTAGCTTTGTTGAGTCTTCACTTAATGTTGATAAAGAAATTGTTTTTCTTGTTGATAAAAAGATAGAGTTCAGCAAATCTAAAAATCATGAAAAACCAGTTAAAAAGTCAGTTAGGTATGCTGAGATGTATAGATCACAAAGTCCTAGGGGGAATCAAAGAAACTGGAATGGACAAAAGTCCAATCAACTAGGAAGTGATTTTGTGATGTATAACAAAGCTTGCTTCATTTGTGGGAGTTTTGATCATGTGCAGGCTCATTGTAAATACCATCAAAGGGAAAGGATGGTATATGGGAATAATTATAACAGGGTGAACTACAACTATACTACCAACATGACTCACCCTAATGCTCAAAGGAACATGGTTCCAAGAGCAGTTTTAATGAAAACTGGCCTAAAACCATTTAATACTGCCAGGACAGTTAATACTGCTCTTCCTAAATCTACAGTTTTTAGTGCTAAACTAATGTCATGTTTTTCAAAATCAGCACAATCAACTGTAAAAAGGCCCTATCAGTCAAAAACATTATTAACTAACAAAAATTTTAGCCAAAAAGTTAATACTGCCAAGGCACAACCAGTTAATATTGCTAGGCCAAAAGCAGTTAATACTGCTAGGCTAAAAGTAGTTAATACTGCTAGGCCAAATTCTATAGTTGTTAATACTGTTAGGGCTAATCAGGAAAATGCTGTTAAGGCCTCCGTATGTTGGGTTTGGAGACCTACCAAACTTGATAGTGCATCAATCATTTTGAAGAAACATAATTATATTGATGCACGAGGCAGATCCAAGTCAGTGATGGCTTGGGTCCCCAAATGAAACTAAATTCCTTATTTTTATGTGCAGGGCAATCCACCAACTAATGATCAAGGCTATGTGGATAGTGGATGCTCTAGGAACATGACAGGCAACATTTCCTATCTCTCAGATTTCCAAGAGTTTGATGGAGGATATGTTACCTTTGGTGGATGAGTAAGAGGAGGAAAGATCATTGGTAAAGGTACTCTCAAAACGGGTAAGCTTGATTTTCAGGATGTGTACTTTGTCAAGGAGTTACAATTTAACCTTTTTAGTGTCACAGATGTGTGACAAAAATAACTGTGTTCTTTTTACTGACACTGCATGTTTTATACTATCTCCTGATTTTAAGTTACTTGATGAAAGTCAGATTTTACTTAAAATTCCTAGAAAGAACAACATGTACAGTGTTGATATGAAGAACATTGTTCCTAAAGAGAGTTTAACTTATCTTGTTGTAAAGGCCAC
>BQNB010021773.1:0-48606 GCA_026074375.1 Tanacetum coccineum | reverse complement strand
TTGTTCTTCCAAAAACAACACTACACAAACATCGATGTCAACAATCATAACATAACCAACAATCCAAAACCTACAGCTTTTGACAATTTATGAATTTAACACAAAAATAACACTATAATTTCCCTTCAACTCTAGCCCATGTAAGCCCAATACAAGCATCAACAAAATCCTCATCAATAAAATCAGTAGAGAATATTTGCAACAGATCCACAATATCTAGCAAAACACATTGCCTTAGAAACAATCTCGCATACCTTCGAATCCCGTTCGTAACGGGCTTCACACACAAAACCGGGTTATCTGCCCATGGTGTCACCGTATTCCCCACCCTATAAAAGTATCTACGGTAACTCACCGGTAATTGTTGTCTCAAATGCCTCAGATTACTCTCAAACTTTGTCGCAGGCAAGTCGGTATTGATCCAATCACCATACAAATAATTTGCATTCCAAAACGGGCTTCCCCGTGGAGGCCCGGAAGATCTACCAGGCTTCCAAAGACATATAATTCTCTTTGGTAAAACCTGTGCTATTGTTTTATGAAACAGATTATCATCTTGATGGATCAAGTATTCCCCAAGTTGTTCCTCTAAGTATTTCTCAAACTCGGGTGGGTCGTTATGTCCTACCTCGGTTCGTATCTCAAGAATTATGATTTCTGATACGGTCTCGGAAATAAACTTCTTTATGTCGTTAATAATGACATCAATGCTGTATGTCGTGAGGATTCCATGACATATTTTTCAGTTCTTTTGGACGCGTATATCAAGGAGACGGGCCCCACACACGAGCTGCTCGTAAATGGACAAAGATTGACATTAAGCAAATGGACGCGTAATCATTTTTATTCCAATCTTGTTTGTGGCAGAGTTATGTGTCCCCGGCCACACGATCCTGTTTATATAAAGTTTGTTCGGGTTCAAGCCCGACATCCAGTTTTTGCGGTCAACTGGATGGTAATTGGAGCCTGGATAGTCACAGACAACTCTGCTCAAGCTCTTCTAAAATTTTCTTTTCATTAGCGACCTGCTTTCGCCTTCCCGCCTGTTTAGACCACTGAGCTCCCATTGTTTTTTAGTTTTCTCTTAATTTTCTACGAAAATATGTAGAATTATGTAGAGGACATATAATCAAGATATATCGAATGTTCGCAGTTAAGACAAGAGTTGGAAGGATTATTAATAAGCAATTAAAAGACACGGACAACAGAACTTGTGTGATGGTATACATTGTACAAGTCTATATGGAAATATAAAAACTTGAATCAGTAAAAATAAAAAATGCTACCAAAAATTAAAAAACAAAAGAGCCCACTGGAGATAAGACGCAAGCAAAATAAAATACCAACAGATATCACACGTTCGCAATCCCGACCAAAATGCAATTAGACGTACGATGACGTTATACACTTGAACACCAAGATAGAGAACCATAGAAGGCCCATGGATTATCGTTATTTGGTAAAGAGTATTACTCCGGTAAAATATATTAAATCAAAGAAAAGTTAAGTACAATAGGAATAAAGCAAAAGTACCAGACATTAACCGACAAACAACCCTAGAACAACCACTTAAAGCTCCCATAAAAATTATTTTATTTATAACAAAGACAGCCCATCACTATAGGGACCTAGTCCAGTGATGTCTAGATCTGCTGAAACCTATTTTCTCTGGGCAACTTTTCTAAAAGCAGGACTACCACTTTTCGAAAACATTTAACATCTGGGAAAACACTTTCATTCGACCAAAATAATAATAAGCAATGAAGGACTCACAGAAGCTTCGCTTAACAAAAAATGGGAGTTTAACCCAAACGGATCCCTTTGGACCGCTAATACATGACTATTGTATATACACACACATAAACACCACGTTATAGATTTGCTAAGAATTGGTTTTAGACATTAAAAACTACTAATTAATTTGGTGGCATTATCAAGACCACTATCAGAGGTAATGAAAGAGAATTTCTCGTCATCTATGTCCACACAGACATAACCGTGTCCCTCAAAATTACCCCCGCCGTTCTTTCGTAATCAACAGAACCCCATAATTCACTTCATTATACATAACTCTAATCAGGGACGAGCTTAAAAACACTTTTTAGTAGAGGTGCCCAATTATATAGTAATCATCTTTAGGGGTGGCCATTTTTATACATATTTATCAGACAGGTATAGTAGAACATGTCAACTACTATAAGTAAAAAGTTAAAATTAAGTTTTAAGTCACCACTACGCCCGCCTTTTGGTACTCAACTATCCCTGCTCCCAAAAAACATATTAAATCTCAAATGTCCCGACCCCACCCGCCAACTAGCTACTAATTGACCAACCTCACACACAACCTCTACCCCTACACCCCCCCCACACCCACACACCCACCTTACACTAACCATGCTGACGCCAAGGCCCTACAACCGAATTGGGAACTCCGGTTCTATCATAACATCAACATACCGACTGGTTAACTACCTGGTGTTCTTTTCATAAGTCAAAATTCATATTACCTACAATGTAACTAAAGTGGCTTAAACAGCACAATTACTCCACAGAAAGGCTTTGGGTGCATAAAAGCACAAGTTAACTATGGGTGCTTCCACGACACATAAAAATCTATATAGGGAGCCTTGTACAATAAAATATCGTGACTATGGGTCAACGCGAGTCAGAACAAAGACTATGTTGGGAGCTGTCCGACTAGCACGCTGTTGAATATGGGTGTATTCTTACAAACAAACTTTGACTATGATGTGATATCACGGCACACTATAGGAATCAATCACACGATCACACATTGACTAAGGGTGGGCTATTAACAAGCCACATTAAACTATGAGTAGTAACACGAGCAAACATTGGAAATATGAGCGCTAAAAACCAGTTCATAAACTTACTCAAACCGTAAATAAACTAAAATATAATTACACTACTAAACGTATTATGTTGTCCTTTACTCACCTTAAATTCTGGTTAAATGTTCCTCTTGCTCGCCTCGACCACCTAAACATATAACAATCATTCATATCCTATCAGAAATCACTACTTATCTAAGACACACAACTTCATTTCTTGACTACTATGTTCGGTCTCTTTGAAGCATAGTACAAAACACTCCAATTCCAACCATCAATTAATCGTCATTCATGATCAATGTTTTAAAACCCGGGTTGACCCGGCAGGTTGAACCGGTTGAATTGTGAACCGGCTCATTCATGATCAATGTTTTATAACTTAGAATGATAAGTTGATTGTTGTTTCAATTATAAGATATATTTTAATAGATACATAATTTAAAAAACAAAGTTTATCGGTAATTTTTTATCGGTTTAATCAAATGTTGGAGTAAAATCGAATAAATCATGGGATCATGCAACACTATATATTATCAATTATAGAAAAATTGTAAACATACGTATATAACCGGTTCGATTCGGCGATTCAACCGGTTGAACCGGTGACCCGACTAAAACGGCGACCAAACCCTTTACCCCTTTATTTAACTAATATTGATTCACAACACATTAAATGTTTTTCTCCCAAATTTGTATAACGGTCCTAATCATGCCATCTTGGACTTCATTCGAATCTCGTGTAATGAGTGGTAGAGTTGAATATTTTTGCAAATGTAGTCGTCAGTTAACAGTACAAACTGCAAAAACAAAGAAGAATCAGGGTAAACGATTTGTAACATGCTCAAAATGCAATGTTTATGATTTTTTGGATGATGATCTTCCAAGTGAATACTACAAAGAGTTGTTGTATGAGATGTTTGAAAAGCAAAAACAATTGAAGAAGCATATGAATTATGAACAAGTTATTAATGTTCTTGCTATGGAAAAGTCAATGTGTGAAGAAGAGTTGAGAGCTACAAAGTCAAAGCTTAAATTGTATGATAGGTTGTTTTTCATCATGTTAGAAACTTTCTCAGTGGTTTATGTTAGATTTAGTATGCAAGTAGGTAAATAATTTAAGCGCTAATGGTTTAGGTCTTAACAAAGCTTATTGTAATGGTTTAGGTGTAATGCTAAGATCTTTGTTAATGTTTGATGTTTGTAATTGTTAACTATGATATTTTTTAGTAATTTAAGCCTTTTTCAGTAATGTATGATCTTTCTCACTAATGTATGATCTCTGTTAATGTAATGGTTAAGGTTTGAATTCAAATGATTAATGCTTTCTGATCAACACTGAAATAGCTTGGGATGTAAGATTAAGGTATTAGATGGTAGTTTGTTGCAGTTTAATTTGGATAAAGTTGATCCCTTGCAGTCAGTTTTATCATGGTTTTCTATTATTGGATAAAGTTAATCCCCTGGATTTAATTTGGATAAAATGCTTGCTTGCAAATGCAAGATGCAAACAAATAACATAACAAACTGCAATAACACACAAACCAAACACACCAATAACATCACAAACTACAATAACACACAAACCATAATTCCAAACAATACATTAAATTTCATAAGGTTTTAAAGAGTACATAATCACCATTACATAAGTCACCATAAAGTTTGATTCCTAAACAAAACACAAACAAAGCTAACATCTAATACATGTTAGACTACCATGTCAGACCACCCAAAATACTTTGATCTTTAACAAGAACATGATCAGCTTTCATATGACACATCTCTTTTCCCCTTTGCCTTAGCTGCACAAATTTCAGTTTTCCTCACTCCCATTTTGTTCACAATTTCATCCCATGTAGTAATATTTGCTAGTCCAAGCACACATCCTGTGACTGGTACAGGGATTTTGACTTTTGGATTGTGTTTCTGTGAAACTGGTACATATTTACCTTTGGACATTGCATAGTTAGATTCATGAATGCAATCCTCATCAGTGATATCCTTGTTTGTGTTTTCTTTGTCTGTGCTTGGAAAGTAGTTCCATGATAGATATTCCTCAATATCATTATATCCATAATGGTCTAGCAATTCTTGTACTGATGGCCCCTCAAATATAAGAACACTTGCTTTTGATGGCCCTTTTCCTGTCATTTGAGCTGTCTGAACTAAGTATAATTATTTCTGCAAAATAAAAATAAGAATACTTACCTTAGCAAAACCAACATTTGTCAATCATATAAGCAAAACCAACAAGTAACAGACATATTGTTTTACATCAGAAATTCAGTAACATGCATATTGTTTTACAAGTAGATTAACATCTACTACCATTACATAAGGACCAAAATACATAAAAAGGTAAAATCAGCTTCCCCTGCTAATATTTCTCTTTCCTTTCTTGTCTTTTGCACAAGCCATAGTTGGTGGTATATTCACTTCAAAGGTCTTGCTAAGAATAGCATCCTATGTTTTAGCATTTGCAAGCCCAAGTACACAATTTGTTATTGGTACATGGCTTTTGACAATGAAGGTTTTAGGTGATATTTGTAGATTAGCCTTTGACCCGGATATTTGTAGCTTAGCCTTTGACCAAGATGTTTGTACCTTAGCCTTTGACCCAGATGTTTGTACCTTAGCCTTTGACCCACATGCTTGTACTTTAGCCTTTGAAGATGCCTTAGATGCTTGTTCTTTACCTCCTGATTTTGAACCCCAGAACATGTCCTTGTCCTTGTACTCATCTGATAAATAGTCATACCAATTTAGCAAACTCTTAGGTGGTCCTTTGTATTCTGGAGAGTCATAATCAATCTCCTCAGAAGTGCTAATTTGAGAAGTGCTAGCTGAGTCTGAGGTGTTGTTGTCAGAGTCTGAGTTGTTATTGTCTGAGCTGGCATCTAAGTTGATAGCAATGATTTCTGCAAGGTAACAACAAACTCCTAAACAAGAAAACTCCTAAACTGGATCATATCCAACAAACTTATTTAAGTCCTCTGTTAAGCAGATAATCTAACAAATAAGCATATAAGCTAAAAATGTAAGCAGATAAGCTAGCGCATAAGCATCTAACATATAAGCATATAATCTAACATATATGCAGATAAGCAAAACTACTAGCAGATTATCTAACATATAAGTAGATAAGGACATTACTGTTTCCCTTCGACATGTGTAATTGGTGGGTGAATTAGGGATTACTTTTTTTTAAACGTGAATTAGGGATTATTGTGGGTGAATTAGGGTTTACGGTGGGTGAAACAGTGATAATTTTTATGAATGAAGTGAACGAAAGCCTTAAAAGGGGTAAAGGGTTTGGTTTTGTAAAAAAATAAGTGTAAGGGTTAAAGGGTAACATATGTAACAGTTGCTTTGGTATTAATATATGCCACGTCATAATTTTTGCTAATTAGCAATCTCTTGGCACACAAAAGAATAATTAAAAGATGAATGCCTATAAAAGGAAAACAGAGATACTTTGATGCATTTTTAGACCATTAGCCCATTTATATATATAACCACTTTATGAAAAAATAATAAATTCATGCTTATCTTGAAGAAGAGCTAATGGAGACAATGAAACTCCTTTATACTTCATACAATTCACCAAACATGTCCTAATGATTTCTCCCTGTGAATTCTTGATAATGAAATGACTAAGCTATATTTTCCTTCAAAATCCTCCCAATCACACGACACGTGTAGCAATGAGGGTTAAATCTTAGAAAACAGAAAACTCGCCCCTCAAATATTCATGAGTTTTTTTTGTGAGTGAGATTTTTTATTCGGATAGACTATTGATCCAGCTAAATAATGGGCCATTTCTATCTCACAACAACTCCAACATGGACTATCATGCTCAGATTGAACATAAGATGATACGATACTATAATTTTTCTTCTCTAATATGCTTTAACATTTTTCTTATATCATATTTAAGGGGCTATTTTGGATAATCTAATATTGTTTTGAACTTTTGATGAGCTCAAAATTTGTAGCTTATTTTGTGGATGTGCGCTTATGTAGCGATTACAATTTTAGATGTTCATCAAAGTTTTTGAAAACCAAACTGGTTCGTTGATCAAACCGATTCACTGATCCAACCGGTTTAATCCAGTTAGAAAACCATTAGAGGTGGAGGGTGGCCGGCGTTGTAGGCTCGCCATAGTGCGAATTTGGTATCAACAGCGTCGCTGTAGGTCACCGGCGGTGGCGCCATTGGTACCATCGTCGGGTATATCGAAGGCTTTTTTCGTTTTTTTTTTCAAAATTTGAATTGGGAGGAGGGTTTAAAAACGGTAAAATTTCAAAAAATACCCCTTTTCACCTACTAATGCCCACTTTTCTCAAACACATTACATATAATCAACCCAACTCAAAAATAAACTATCATTCACTCTCTTCACACAACAAACACTATGGCAACCGACCCAAAAGATGTGAAACGAAATATCATTAGGACGCTACGCGAAGAACTACTAGCAGATGTGACACTCGCAACAATTTGTTGCTCGAGTTAAATCGCTATCTTGACAAACTCAGGAACCGTGATCCGGAAATGTTGAGGCTGGAGGGGCTGGGAGACCATCCCCTAATCAAGTTCGGTTTGAATATTATGAATAAGCCGGCACGCGCCGATTTGATGAACTCTCAAAACTTGATGTCGACTAGAACCACTTGATGAGAACCATTGCTGAGAAGGAATACTCCTTAAGAATTACAGAGCAATGTAGCTCGAATCATGTTTTAGTTTTTATTTCGCACGCTTATTAATTCCGTATGTTTCCCGTATTGTAATATTTGAAGTGTTAATGAATAAAACATTTATTTCTTTAAAAAAAGAAAAAAAAGGTTATTTTACCGGGGTATTCCTCTTTACCCAAAAAAAAGGAAAAAATTGTACGAAACATGTTATTGGTATGTTGTGAGGGAAAAGGTTTTAGTAATTGGTGTGTTATTTGAAGGGTGATGAGATGACACTCATGTGACATACCAATAACATGTTATTGTGTTTATGGTCACCTAGGACTCTTACAGTCAAATTAATATGCACAAGATATTACAGTCACAAACGAAGCAACACAAGGTCAATAGAGTTACATAGGGGGGTCACACATATATATTTCTTAAACACTATAACATACAACTCTCATCTTAAAGGCTGCCGTTTGAAGAATGACCCTTTATAGCACGGCTTAGTCAATTATATTGCCCTCTTCTCTTACGGATACAATTTGATATCTACCAATTCACACCATATTTATCATCAACCATGACGTGGCATACTCACGGAAGAAGAATAAGTGCCCAGTGGCTGGTTACTTTATCCGGTTTTGACTCGGCACCCATGCTAATTCTTCGTCATACTGGTGTGGTCCGATTTGATTGTTAAAATAGTGATACTCATTTGCGTTTTGATCATTCACATGATTATTTATGACAAGCCAACACAACTAAATATCGGGCTTATGAGCTTAAACAAATACAGTACCCCTTAACATATAAATGTATATAGTTATATATTATAGATGTTTACAACAAGAAAAGATTACCCGCGCGTTGCTGCGGGCGTTATTTTTTCGCGCGTTATTACGGGGCATTTTTTTTTATCGGGTTAATTTCTTCGGTCTCATGTTTAATAGTTTGTTTTTTTCTCATATTAAATGACAATTTTTTTTTTCAATAAAGGGGATGTATATATTTTTTTTTGGCCCAAGCCGATAGAAAGTCGTAAACGTAATTTTTTTTTCTTCTTATTTTTGACGAAAGAAGGGGGGAGTATAAAGGTTTTTTTTTTCCGGACGATGAACAGTAACCACCGGTATAATTTTTTTTGGGCCGATGAACAGTAACCACCGGGCCTAGCCGCGCGTTGCTGCGGGCGTTATTTTTTCGCGCGTTATTGCGGGGCATTTTTTTTTCAATAAAGGGGATATATATATTTTTTTTTATGCCCAGGCCGATAGAAAGTCGTAAACATAATTTTTTTTTTTTCTTCTTATTTTTGACGAAAGAAAGGGGGAGTAAAAAGTTTTTTTTTTTTTCCGGGCGATGAACAGTAACCACCGGTATTAAAAAAAAATTACCAAAAAAAAATAAAAAAATTTGGGTCAATGAACAGTAACGGGCTACTGTTAGCCCGTTACTGTTTTGGCATTATATGTAATGATAAATGTGTATATATATAACAAGCAGAAATTACCCGCGCGTTGCTGCGGGCGTTAATTTTTCGCGCGTTGTTGCGGGGCTTTTTTTTTGTTTGAGTTTATTTTTTCGGTCTCATTTTTAATAGTTTTTTTCTCATATTAAATGATAATCGCGCGTTACTGGGCGGATGTTGTTCATACAATTTGGATAGTTATTGATCGTTTTGTGGCGATATCCCAAAGACGAACTGTACGCTGAAGCGCTCGCCACACTCTCCCCCAACGTTGACTCGCCCGTGTGAGAAAACACACTCGTTAGACGGCGTTCCTCGTCTGACCCCACACCAGGCACCGGCATCACCTAGAAAAAGTCGCTCGCACCACCTCACACGAACTGAACATAGTTCGCGTAAATAGTTAAAAAATAAACGGTACGTCTCGCTTTATTTTTTTCCTCTCACCTTCTTATTCTTTAGCGAAAGATAGTGAGGGTTGGGAGGTTGGGGATTATAAAGTATTTTTTATAGGGGCGATGAAATGAAACGTACAATCGCGAAAAAAAAAAGGAAAAAAGTTGGGTTTCGAAGTTGGACTAACTAAATAAAAAAAAAAAAAAAACTACCTTGGGGGGCCAAAGTAGAGCCCAAAAAAAGTCTGGGCTGGATGTTGGACTAACTTTAAAGAAAAAAAAAATTGGGCAGGTAATGCAAAAAAAAAAAAAAAAACACTTGGGCCGGGCCAAATGAGCCCAAGGCCCAAGTCAAACACCTGACCACTGTTGATGAACAGTGGTCAAATGTTTGCTCCTTAGTATATAGATAGATGTTTTTTTTATATAAAATTTATCAGAGAAAACAAACTACATTTCCTTCTGTTTTTATTTTTCTCTCCTCTTTCTACAATAAAATTTATCACATGAAAGAAAAAAATCATTCATAAAACCATGCGAATGGCGTTAAAGCATAGCTTATCACAATATCAAATCTAGTGATAAAGATGCGATAGTATAATTATACATACATACAATTTGCATTACGGAAGCAGACAAAAGTCCAATGAGAATAAGTGGGATTTCATATTGGGCCATCATGGGATCAACTTAGTGGTTCATATATTAAAATGGGCTTAAATTGAGTGTTATATACATTTCAAGATTTATTAGGATTTAGGCGGCTGACGGGGTTATCGAGTAGTCCATTAAGGAAACAATAACAGGCTTTTATAATAGATCCATGATATCAGAATTCAAATATAGAAAGAAAAAAAAGTTATCTATTAATATGAAGGCATTCGACTATACTTCTAAGAACTTCTCACCAGAATGAGCTACTTCGATTTTAGATAAGTATTACAAGTAATCCCAGTAGGTTAGGCATGTCGCTTCACGACAAAAGCCCATAGCTCTTTAATATATATGTAAATAAGCCCAATACATAATAGTCGAAACTGACTCAAAATTATCACATCTTAATCCAACGGTTATTTTTTGTTCTTTCACAACCCACAAATAAGAGTGTCAATTTTTAACACGACACGATAAATGATACGAACCCGACACAAAGTTAAACAGGTTTAATAAATATTAAACATGTCAACACGTGAACCCATTTAAGTATATATAAGCCTCTAAAAATAAAATTTATAACTTGAACTTTATGTTAGATTTGAATTAAATGTATTTTGTTATTTACTTAATATCATTGAATTACGATTATACATCATTTTATAATTTGTTAGATCCTTATATGGTTCTTTATATCAGTTTTGCATTTAGATTAGTTAAATCGACAAGCCATCTATCTTATTCAATGCTTGACCTATTTAATGAAACAAGTTAAACGGGTCGCAAACGGGTTACACGTGTTATGCAGGTCTGGGTTAAGGTTGAGTTTCATGACACGATTAATAAATGGGTCGTGTTTGGGTAGAAGTCATAATAACCCGCCAACCCGCGAACCCGAACAGGTCAACACGAACACGACTCGATTGCCACCCCTACCCACAAATGTCATCTTAACAATTAAAAATATATCAAATCTTATAGTTTTTGTTCTTTCACAACCCCCAAATGTCAAAACGTTTTTTATGCATACTAAAAAAGTATTGTTACATCGTGGAGTTGATCTTGTGTCCTCGAACTGTCCGATCTGTCATGACTTTGACGAAGACATTAAGCATATCTTATTTCGTTGTGATTTAGCCCAGTGTGTGTTGAGGCGTGTTTGTCGCTGGTGGAATTTGGACCCCCAAGAATGGTTGTCATTTCTGGAATGGCAAACTTGGTTCATTTCGCTTCGATTAGCATCTAAGAATAAGGACTTTTTGGAAGGTGTGTTTTACGTTGCTTGGTGGTCTATTTGGAGATTTAGGAATCATTGCGTCTTCGAGGACCGTCCTCCGAGGCGTTCGACGATATTTGATGATATTGTTTTGCATTCTTTTAATTGGTGTCGTAGTCGATGTAAGAGTAAATTTTCTTGGGTGGAATGGCTCAAAAGCCCCCACTTAATTTCCCTGTAATTTTTCCTAGCTTGTTGCTAGTTTTATAATAGTTGTCATTCAAAAAAAAAGTATTGTTACAAATGATGAGGTCGTTTAACGCATACTTGCAAAGTAGTTGCATTTGAGTTGTGTTTGAATGTGTTTTTAGATGTGTAGCGTATACAAGTAAAAAATGTAGGGCCGTATGGTATTGGTTTTCGTTGAATGGTTGGCGCTCAATAAGTAAAAAAAAAACCGTAACATAATTATCTAAGTAAGCACAATAAATACAACCTCATAACCAAATGGCAAAATTATAACACGAGGACAAGAATTTAAACATATAACCAAATTCATGAACAAGAAATCGCACTTTAAAAAATATTACACGCCGCAAGAAAAAAGTTGCCTCGTCGCAACGCGCGGATCAATTCACCTCGTTATATACATATACTAAAGGTGAAAAAAAACGTTGTCGTTTTTTCCACTTTTGCTACAGTGCCATTTAGTTTCGGCTCCCACTTTGGTCTATTTCATTGGGTTCCCATTTTGGGCCGGCCCAGTTGTTTTTTTTGGAAGAAATTTTTCCACTTTTGCTACGGTTAGTGGTGCAAATGGAAGCCGGTTTTTTAAAAACCGGTAAAAAAAACCGGAACCGGTTTTTTAACGAACCGGTTAAACATAACCGAACCGGTTAGACCGGTTTTCGGGTTTAGTAAGCTACCGGTTTTTTACCGGTTTTTTAAACCACGCGGTTTACCCGGTTTTTTAAAATACCGGGTCTTTTACCGGTGTTTTTTTTTTTTTAGAACCGTTTATTATGCGTTTTTTTTTAAATGGTTTTACCGGTTTATAAAAAACGGTGTCAAACTCCATGTTTAAATAACGTTACAGAAATTTTTAAAAAAACGGTTTTTTTTTTTAACCGGGTTTAACCGTTTTTTTGGGTTTTTGTTTAAAGTCCCAAGGCTGTTTAGCGTTATACTAGTCGGTTTTTAGGTTTTTTTTTTTGGTGTTTTTTGATGATTTTAGGCATGGATTGGTTGTATAAATACATGATAATCCGCGCCGCTTTGTGTATGATAACACAAATCAAAAAACAACTCACTAATCTCTCTTTTTCTCTCTAATCGTTGATTTCATTATTACTCTAATTTTCAAATCCCTCGTATACTGGAAATACTCACAATCACAACAAGCTTCCACATAATTACCTCCATTTCTACTAGCCATGTTACGAAAGTTTTCACAAATTGAAGATGTGGTGCGAAATTAGACCAATCTACGAGGGAAAGGCGATGTTTGGTCTAATTTCGATATGTGTATTATGATCGATAGGGTGGAAAAGGCGCGTTGCTAAGTAATGTATTGTAATTTTTTAACTCCCGCGTATATTCAATACACTCCGGAACTCATCCCAATAAGAACGTTTTGTAAATGCTGGTAGCCAAAATGTTTACGTCACAAGGTACTTATGGGTGCGGATGCATGGTAAAGTTTTTATATTTGTTTTAATGATGCGGGTTCGACTTGATTTTACGAAGTTTGTCATTCAACAAGCGCTTCCATTCAACCACTTCGACAACGTCAAGCTTACGGAGATCATCAAAATGAGGCTACAACCGCGGGTTGGACGCTAACAACCCCGACCCCAACTATATAAACTCCCAAATTTTTATATTTAACGATAACTTTAAAAAATTATTTGGAATTTATGCAACAAAATATGGTCAAATACAAAACCCAATTGTTGATCAAATGCGGGCCGGATCGTCCCGAATGGCAAGTGACATTAATATAAACCTTTATAATAGTTTATTTGAAGACGCTACAAAGCGTCAACGAACATCGGCCCCAACAAGCGAGTTGGGACAATATATGGCTACAAACTTTTTAATAACTTTAAGGCCCGAAGAGTTTACAAACTTTGACATTTTGGCTTGGTGGAAAGAAAGGGAAATCCAATTTCCAATTTTATCCGCTATGGCTCGTGACTTATTAACGGTCCAAGCTTCGACGGTAGCTTCCGAATCGGCCTTTTCTATTAGCGGTAGAATTATATCGGAAAGAAGGTCAAGACTAACCCCCGAATCCGTGGAAGTATGTGTATGTTTGAAAGATTATTTGGACGGAGTAGATAGGGTACAACATGAAACATCGTTGGAAGGTCCGATATTAGAAGACGTTGAAGAAACTATAGCAAGAGAAGAAGTTGAATTAGGGATATCACCTCCGAATACCGAATTAGATGAAGGTGAGTTTGAAGACTTAGATATTGAACACGTAGATGTAGAAGATTTTTTGGAAGATTTAATGGATTGAGTATAACGGGTGATGGCAATGCCGAAGCTCGACATACTTGAGTACACTAATATGTTTTCGGGTGATGGCCATGCCGAAGCTCGAAATGTATTAGTATTTATATATTTTTAGTTGTATAATTGTATTGTTTAAATAAAAGTTATGGTTGTATTTTTTTAGTATGTTTCCGGTGCAAATAAAAAGTTATGATTGTATTTGTTTAGTATGTTTCCGGTGTATTGTTTAATTTAATGTTTGATAATTAACAAGTTTATTAAATAAATGTTCGAAGTTTTAAATTCCGAAAAAAAGCGAACCGGTATAAAAACCGATTCCGAACATTTATAACCGAAAAAACCGATTTCGGAAATTTATAACCGAAAAAAACCGATTCCGAACATTTATAACCGAAAAAAATCGATTTCGGAAAAACCAAAAAAACCGAAACCGGTTATTAGAAAAATCGGTTTTTTAAAACCGGTTTTCTAAAAACCAGAAACCGGTTTTAACCGATTTTTTTGCACCTCTAGGTTCATCCATCGCTTGAGTAATTTCCGAATATTTTTACTATTCATACACTATTGTGAGCAATAGTGATATGCAATATTAGTCTTTGATGGTTAATTTAAAATCTTATCTATTATACTAAAAGATTCAGCCCTTTAATTTAATGGGGCTGTATCTTTAAATGCTCTCAACTCAAAATCGACTTCCTTCTTCATTCATTCGACTGTTAGCATTCCACAACCTCCCATCTCTACAAGTTAACAATAATTGAAACATCTTCATCTTCCCTAACCATCCACCGCCTCAACCCCATTATCTCTTCCATGCCTCTCTCTCCTTATCCCCCCATAAAAAAGAGAATAAACTAAACGCCATTTAAATGCATAAACATGGACCACATATCGCTATGTATAATGCACTACTTCGTTCAGTTGACATTCTAGCAAAAGTGCCGCTAGCTACACAAAAAACTGGAACTGAAGTACAAAACATCCATAACAACAAATGGGATCAAAATGAGTATGTGGATGCCACACTTATATTTGTTTTAACTTCACTTCTTTTACCTGATTAGCACAAAAAATCCGCCTTATGGCCTTTCATGGTAACTTAATTCATTCATCATATTCCTTCATCTTCCTCAACCAAAGGTGCCAACAGGGAGGAGTTATTTGCTCCAGAAAAGATGAGGGTATGCAATGCTCCCGTCCTTGCTCCTATTTTCTGATAGTGAGACAAGCCGAACAGTACAGGGGTCCAAAGACATACATATTTACTCTCATGTGGACGTTGGGAATGTTGTATAGGTGCAGAGGGGGTCTTCGATGACGTTTGAACACCTTTTCGCGCCCCCACCCCATACTAGACCATAATCCCACCTACCCACCACCACACTACAAGAGCCGGCTGTGGTCTGTGGTGTGTGGAGTAGGCGTTGATAGCAGCTGACACCAACCCATACGCATCATCCATTTGTTAGTGTTTTCATCAATCCCAGCATTCAAATCAAAGTCCTGACCACCATCACTGCCAGCCACTTCAACTTTCAAGGTCTTGGGCGAGTCTAGATTGGGGTCAACTGAACCCTGTGGGTTCAGACCATGGTTGATTATAGGTTGAACCGATGGTGTGCAAGGTTCTAGTTCTACTTCCATTTGGGGAGGCTCGCGTTCGGCTGATGCTCTGCCACGACCTCTGCCTCTTCCTCTACCACGACCTCTCCCCCTACCGTTGCTGCTTGTTTGCCTTGCTTCATGCTGCATAAAAGAAGCTGGGTTTTAGTTGCCAAATAATCAAATAACTGTAAAAATGTTCAAAACTAAAATGTGCAAAAATGGACAAAATTCAATGTGTGGCTAGAGACATCCAATAACTAAATCCTGTGTAAGGCAAGTCAGAATCACTTGCAACTGATACTCCACATCTTAAGTTTAAGAGGTGAACTATAGCTGAAAGATAGAGGTAGCAATTCCGACCTGTTTACTGAACATCGAGTCGATTTGGTTATTGAGTAACAGTTTAATAAACATAGCTAAAACGGAATGGGTCTGATGGGTCGACCCAGTCAAACGGGTCATAAGTTGCTCCAATAGTTAAAACCTTCTGAAACGTGTTATTAATTATGTAAGGTAATTATTTCAAAGAGATAGATTTTATAACTTTTTATTAAATCAATAATAAATCAAATTGAAAGAATGACAAATAAATTGTCAACGCGTAGGCCCAAATAAGATCAATTTTGACCCAAAACCAACACACCTAATTTTGCTATCTCTACTAAAAGTAATATGCATAAATTTCATCATACACGCTTAATATTGGAAAATTTGATAAAAGAGTTTTACCAGTCTGTTTCTCTTCAACTCTTCGTCACTTTCATTCATTTCATCTGCAACGGTTTTTCTGAAAGATATTTAAATTGCATTAATATGTGGCAGTTTACTACAGTAATTAAAAAGAATAGACAAAGATGTTTAAATTGCATTAATATGTGGCAGTTTACTACAGTAATTAAAAAGAATAGACAAAGACACCAAGGAGCAAGGAGAATAATACTTACTTCCTCTTTATCATGGCACGATCATCAACACCAGCATCAGAATGACCATAATCAGGGACCTTGTTGACAACTTCCCTCAGAAAATCAAACACATTGTGACTTTGCACACAATGTTTTCTGAATTAAACGAAATAACCAAATTAATGTTTTTCTCAAAATAATCAAAGAAATTGATGTTTTTCACGCAAGTAATATTTTTCTAAGACAAGGTCATGAAAGTCAATATAAATTGATGTTAAGAAAAAATCCAATAAATGATTTTTTCCCAAGAAGTCATATACATTGAATGTTTCTCACACAAATATAAATTATTGTTTTTTCCACAAAATCAGAAAAATGATGTGTTTCATAAAATCAAACAAAATTTGATGTTTTATACCAAAGTCATATAAATTGACGCTTTTAACAAGGTCAAATAAGTTAATGTTTTCTCACAAAATCATATAACTTTCAGTTACAATACACTTAAACAAATTATCAAAAGTTGCATTGTTATGTCAGAAACAACACAACAACACACGGTAATGATTTAAATTACCAAAAGAATGCTTTTTACTGACCCTATAATCCTTAAGACTCAGTTTAGTAAATTTGTATAAAGAAATGGTTAAAGGCAGGACTTACAAATGCAGTGAATTAACAGTTTTTGCACCTCTGCGTAGAGTTATATCATATGTACGATCACAAAGGTCTTGCAAAAACAATTCCAAAGCTTTGGCTGCAAAATATTCCAAATGAGTAAGAACATTGCACGTATAATATTGATCAAAGAAAGCTAGAGTGTTTGTTTTAGCTTATTTGATAAGCTCGTGAACTTATTGAAATTGTGAAAATCTGATAAGCTCAATTTTAACGGCTCATCAACTTGAGTTTATGGCTTAGTTGAGTTCATAATCTCAATTTTCGAAGTTTCCATAAATTTATAAGCCCATTGTTATATCATATATCACAATACGGGGTCGATTCTTTGGACTATGGACTAGGTTTCAGAGAGAGAACCATGAGAGTTTTTTTCCAAGAGAGAGCAACAAGTTGATTTCAATGGAAAATGCAAATTAATGACTAGCTCACCCTCATCCAAGTTTGGAAGAGGCTTATATAGTTCTTACAATATATCGGGTATTAGTACCCGGTTAATTACCGAAAGTCATACGTTAAACTATTAACTACGAGCTATTAATAAACAGTTAAATACACTGGGTGACCGAGTCTTTTTCTAACATCTAACAATCTCCCCCTAAGGGAGGTCACCCCTGAAAATACTAGACTTAATCACTTCAGTCTTTAGCTCGTAGAGATATGATTCTTCTTTTAATATCTTGTACATTTGTGGCAGAGATCTTTTGATTTATCATTGACTTGTCTTTGAGTGTGATCTTGAGATCATCGGCCAACCATAATCTTACATCATCTTGTAATGTATCGTCATTTTGTGCACTTGTGAAGAAATTAATGATATCAGAGTTTGCGGAAGCTTTGACACCTTTATGAGATCTTTCTTAACTAAATAACAAGTGTAGGTCGTGTCTTAGCATTTGGTGATTGACTTGACAATTGCGTTACTGGTAACTCCATTTCCATCTCCATCTTTAAATGATGAGAAATCTGCAAATATGCTCCCTGTGGTTTCCCAAATTTGCAGATTTGCTCCTCAACTTCACGAAAGTGCAGGCGGCCTCCCCAAAACGAAACTTGTGTTGCATTCATGCTCCCTGGCAGGGAGCACGAGTGCAATGAAAGTTTCAAACTGGGGAGGCCACCTGCACTTTCGTGAAGTTGGGAAGTAAGTCTGCAATTTTTGCAAACCACAGAGAGCATATTTGCACTTTTCTCTTAAATGATTCTGTAATGAAACAGTTAGCAATAAAGAGAAAATTGATTTGAAACTTCAGTCTTAGTGTTAGATATGAAAATATTTTGTAACACTTTGAGAGTTTTGATTGTTTGTCAAATGTATCAATAACCCGACAATTCATGTCCCAGGACACAAGTTTTGATTCACGTAAGAATCGCACCATCTTGCTTTCACAATTGACACAAGTTTGATTCTTGAAGAATCGCACAAGACACTACCCCCAAGAGTCTTGTTTGATGTATAGGGCTCTAGCAGGATTTCCATCTTATCAAATTGTGAAATCTTCGTTTCACTCGATTTTCTGGCAATTCACATGAATAATGCGGGGGGAGGACTCTTAGGATAAGACTTTGTTTCCACATGTGTGAAGAGACAAGAGAATTGATATGTTGTCCTAACGAATTAATTGACGATCTCCTTGGCTCTAAGACCAATGTGCTTTTGTTCAGTAATCGGAGGCGGAGCTGACTGCCCACTTTTCAAATCAACTAACTCGGGTTGAGAAAGTCTAATATATGAACGAGTTTTAGTCCTCCTGTGAGAAATGAAACAGAAATCTTTTGAGAGATTCTGAGTGGCTAGTGAGGGTTGTGCATTGCATCACTGGGTCCATGATGTCAGGCTTCAATGTCAGCAATCATCTTAGAGATTCTGGCAGCAATGTAATACCCTTTTCTCCTAAGTGTATGGTATGGCTTCTTTCATTTAACCCCCTTATTATCGCATACAATTCTTTTTAATACTTCAACCCCTTCAGTGCTATAAACCGAGACTATCATGACTAAACCTTGTTGGGTTTTATTCAGTACTAGCTAGTGTCCATCTCAGTCGCACTTTTCCCTTATTCTCACTTATTACTCCTTTTAAAAGTCCAACCCTAAAGACATCTACACTAACTAGTGGATTGTCCCAGGGTTAGATCCCTCCGTTTTGTGCATGATCAAGGGAACAAGTACCTAACCTTACCATCCTTATAACTTCGGATAACAGAAAAATACATGTCGGTCTGTTGTGGTACAGTTTCTCCTTTCCATAAAACCATAGAATTTCAATAAAGGTACATATGAATATAAATATCAGAAGCATTTAGTACCCGATCGGTTATTTTGATTTTTCAGAATACGCTCCCCCTAAAAATGTGCTTCGTATTTCGAAATTGTTTAGCACGTATATTATATGGGCTGAGTATATACAGAGTCCTAATAAACACGATTATTATATATACACGTATTTAATCACATTTTCTCCCCATATCAAAAGACTTTTAAACCCTTTGACATTTTGGATATCATTTGATTTAAATATGTTATAAAACTTGGGAGAAAAGTGTGGCCATAATTCCCAAGTCGTGTAAGAAACATATAACTGCTCCCCCTCAATCGTTGAGGGATATAAATTATTCCTACACTTAATCATCAAAAGATTCACTACTTACTAATGTACAAGATATATTATTCATAATAAGAAAAATATTGACCTTTTTCTTGTAACGACGATGTCGTCACGTTGTTCTGCTGATCAGCCTGTAGTCAATATCTCTTATTCTTCCTCCACAAGCAAATCTATCCCAAAAAAAAAAAAAATAAGACTTAGAAAGATCCTCCTATCGTGAGTCGTTTCTCGATCGCCGTGATGAAGTCTTTGCTCCTCTCTTGTCCATCCTCTGACCATTTCCTAGCTCCATGCCCTAATGTACGCCGAAGCAGATGAAAGTCTTTAACCATGTGATCCAGCTTTTCCATGACTCTTGTCAACGTCCCATCACTAAACTTGTGTATCTCATTCAGCCTCATCAACTTTCTCTGATCATTTTTGTCTCTGTAGATAACGGCTCTTGGCTTAGGGACAATCGTATAATCTTCTTTGAAGGAATAGTCAGTTGCATCCCAATTAGGACGTTCGAGGTTGAGCTTTGTTTGATAGCTCTCAATTCCGAGCTGCAAGTCTCCCACACGATTCCTGATGACCAGGATCTTGTACTCTTTGTAGTCAGCTCGACGAAGAATTATCTCTCTCAAGTAGTTGTATCCGTATTTTTCGAAAGTCTTGACACGGATCACACTGAGAATTCGCATTCGGGATCTGACTGCTTCACGATCTGAGGGCTCACTGTGTTGGTTGATGTAAATTGCTTTCTTCTGAACCACGAGTGTGTGATACCATAAGCTGCAATGATGTCATAATCGCGTTCACTTTTTTTTTTTTTTTTTTTTTTGTTTTTTGTTTTTTGTTTTTTTTTTTTCGCAACCCCAAAGACGAACTAATTCTTCTATCCAAAGTCCTAGGTAACGAGCGGCTTTGAGCTTGGATATGGATAAGGCAGTTTTTCGTTTTTTGTCACCTGTCAGAAGGTATTCCAGATCCTTATTGAAGAATAATTGTGGTTGAATAGTTACCTGAGTCCTCCTAAGGGCAGCGGTTCATATTTATTACGCAGAATTTGATGACCCTCAGGTGTAACCAAATCAACCTTATTCGTCATCGGCTTATGGCATTCATCCATCTGAAATTTGAAGAAAGAAAACTTTGTTCTTGTGAGAATGAGGCTTTTATCAAGGTTGAAAGCTGACCTTCCAAATCGCATTGCAGAGCTTCCTATTTTCCAGTTCGTCTGCAGAACCATTTATGAAAGGAGCCTCTATCATACGTTCTTCACTTTGAAGCTTGTTCTCCGCGGGAACTTGATACGTTGTGGAGTATGTATTTGCCCAGTTGGTCTCTGGTTCAGGGAAATCATTCGGGGGAATGGTCCATTCTGGTTCAGGCGTAGCTGGTCTTTCATCTTCTGGAATCGGTTTAAACCATGTAGCAGCCGTTACCTTTGGAATATGACGTTATCATGGTCTACCGACATGCCCTTCATCTTTGTTTTGAACGTCATCAGAGGAATGTCAGAATGTCCATATTCGGTTCAGGACTGTGAATCGAAGTCAATAACAACATCCATGTGTCATGTGAATTGCCAGCCAGTGAGGTAAGAGTTGGATCTTGTTTGGACGCACAAGCAACAAATTATGTGGTTTCTTCGAACTTTGCTCATATCTTTATGAGGAGGTTGAAGCCAGACCCAAAAGCACCTGACTCGTGTCTTCTCCATTTTTGTTGACTATACCCCTGGTTTGATCCAGCTGAAGGCCTTCATCATCATCATCCGTCATCATCATCATCACTATCAGCTTTTTTTTTGGGGTCTTTAACCCTGTCTTTAACCTCCTTATACCATGCATCTAACATCATCTGCTATTAACGCTTCCATAAGAGCATGGAATAGATGAATGTTTGTCAGGATTTTCTGTTATTGAGTCTGTTCTTATGCAGTGTATTGAAAAGTGAGCACACTTTAGATCAAATTCTTCAAGTGCAACTTTATCAGTTGACCTGATAGTATACGTTGACTCTTGTTTCTTCTCACCTTGTTCCTTTTTTATTTTGATAATCTCTTTCGGACTCTTTTTAGATTCTTGATTCTTGATAGACTCTGGGCAGGTAGCACAGAGTATTTCTCAATTAAATCTGCAGTGTGTCGTTCAAGAATCCTAAGGAGAGCATCACAAGTTTTTGTTCCTAGATACATAACAACACTGTAGGAAACAAGGAATTAATAGAAGCAAAAGCAGTCAGCAGAGTTACTCATCTTTTGTACTTCAGACATATCTATGCTCCAATTTAGTCACTCTTAGCTGAAGGGCGATGAATGGAGTGATCTCTGGGAGAGTTGTGGTGATAGATGTAGCTTCCGTGGTGATTGGTGAAGTCGTGACCTGTGAAGACGGTTTAGGAGATGAGAAATCAATGACGGGATCGATCACTGGAGGAGTTGACGTGACGGTTTGATGACTTGGATCAGGTATGGTGGAATCAGACTCATCTACAACTTGAGATTTCTCCTGTCACTTCGTTTGGGTTTATGTCATTAAAAATTGATCCCCAAAGTTATCAGTGTCTTCAAGATTTTTCATGGATGACATAGAGCCATAATGACTTTCTGGATTATCATCGATGACACGTTCGTCTGTTATGAAGTTTCATGAGGTTTATGAACCTTTGGGTAGGCTGAAGCAAGGAAATTCTTCCTCCGTGTGCTCAAGGGTTGGTTCCAGCAAGAAACACATGTACTTTTCCAGAGTCTGATCAGTCTGGTCTTCATGTCATGGGCTCAGGGTCTGGTCCAGCCCAGAGCCTCATGTCATTATCCCAGGGTCTGATCGAGCCCGTTCTTCTGTTACGAACAGTTTTATCCAAACGCCAGATGTCACTGAGATTAAGCTACATTCACCTGTTCCTTTGTCACCTATAGGATCAACGCTTCTGTTCCACTTCTGTTTCGTTCTGAATCAGTTGTTAAAGAATCATAGGACCGCTTTTCTCTGATGTATCATCCTTCATGTTGAGAATAGGTCAAGTTTCGAATCATGAGGTGGCTTGACACGCCTAACAAGGAAAACGATCGTAGGTTCTTTGTCGTCTTTGACAGATCGATCAGGGAATGAGCTACTTGTTCTTCGGTTACAATAGCCTTACCCTTGCCCACTACTTCAGATAGTTTGGGAGTTGTTTCAGATCCCTGATCGCTACTCTCCACTAGGTGTCCTGACTTTGTGGCAGAAAAGGAAGGATCTCAAGCGTAAACTTAAATGCTCGTTCTATGTCAGCATCAGCACCTTCACCTTCTCCCTTTTCTTGATGCGCATCCAAACTCATCTTCTTGGCCAGTTCGAGATCAGGATCATCACCTTCTCCTTGAGGAACAGGTTCTTGTGGAGCTTCATCATCTTCATCAACAAGTTGGAAAGAAGGCTTTCCTTTTCTAACTTTTCTGTGGACAGCATACCGTTAGAAGTTTCTTTGACGGAGACATAGGTTTGTTATGGATGAAGTGCTTGGTTTGGTTTTTTTATGACAGAGTAGTAGTTGTGGGCTTCTTGGGTGGAGCACGCTTTGTTGCAGGTTCAGTGCATGCTGCACTATCCGTGGTGTTTTTCTCGTATTCTTAGCAACCCATTTCAGATACTTTTGGATATCACGAAGATAGTTTGAATGGCTGTAGTAACAATTGTAGGGAATCGCCATTCAAAACACTTCATATTTTCACCTTTCGAGATAAACTTTAGAATTACCTAGTAATAAGGGTCCATCTCCTGGAAGATGACAAGGAGACTCGGGTCTTTTATGTACATCACTGGTGCTCCCCAAATAGTAGATTATCATCTTAGTAAACCGCCCGTAAGGAATGAGGAGAGGAACTGCTTTCTTCTTAGGGTCTTTCAGACTGGCTTTATGACTTGCCTTGTGTGAGAAGAATGTCTGAATCCCTTGAGTAAACTCTTCCCATAACAGTTCTGCATGATCAACATTAGTTTGAGTGACGATGCCCCACAACATTTGTAGCACTGGGTGTCTTGGTTTGTCACCACCAGATGTCTTTCCGGTTAAGCACTGGTTAATCAGTGTTAGAATTGCTCTCCATGGCTGATATACATAATTCACACGTATATTGGAGACAAATTCTACAGGTTCAGGGTACCCCAGCTGATTTACAAAATCAATCACCGTGTCACCAAGTCGGAGAAGCCCCCCTCCCCCCCCACTCAAATGGGTGAGCTGGGTCGACAGGAGTTATATCTAAGGCCTTTCTAAGAAGATCAGCACTTAGATTGAACCATTGTTCATCAACTTGACAGCAATAAATCCCATACCAACCCGACATACTTTCATAGAAGTTCCCGAACTGCTGAATGTAATACTGCGGAACACTAGCAAGAGGCAGAGAACGCTTTTGAAGAAGTTGGTGTTACGCAAGATGTCCAAAATATCTGAGAAGAGTGGGGTTCTTCTGTATCTTTTGAGCATCGAAAAGAAGATTGCTTTTCCCGATTTGTAACCATTGAGAGCGAGGTACAATCTGCTCATCTGTTCTTGTTGGTGCTTGAGCGGGAACATTTTGCTCTGCCATCGTATTCTGCATAAGAGTAATTAACAAAGGAAACAAGCATGGCAGAGAAACGATGTTAGAGAGGAAGGTTGACATTGACATGACATGCCTTGACTGATTAAGGTAGATTCATCACAGTTTTGATGAAAATGCAACAATTTAGGCCACGAGTTACAGGATTGGTCAACAGATACTATTACATGTTATCTAAACCCATAAAGGGTAAAAATATGGTAACATGGGTCATTGGAGAGGGCCTTTAAAGAATTAGCACAAACCGCCGTGAAGCAGAATGCCAACCCGCCGTGAGGTGGATTGTGCAAACCGCCGCGAGGAAAGGCACCAACCCGCCATGATTATTAAAATAATATTGACCAAACCGCCGCCATATTTGAAAATTTTGAAATGGCGGTTGGCGTATTTTAATATTATTAAAATAATTCACCAAACCGTCGCGAGGCAGCGGTTTACCTGTACAAATAAAATATTAAAAAATATAAAGCAACCCGTCGTGTAACCACCCGCCGTGAAGCAACCCGCCGCAGTTAAATAAAACGCGAAACAGCGGGTTGAATATTTTATTAAATATAATAAATTCAACCAAACCGCCGTTGAGAGGCGGTTTCCCTGAAAACATTAAAATAATAAAAAAATAAACAAACCGCCACCTAGCAAAACAGGCAACCCGCCGTTTAGAATTACTTAAACAAAAATCAGATTTCATTCACTTTGGCAATCCTTAACACATCCTAACGCAATCCTAAGCTATCCTATGCATTAGATACACACTAACGCCTTTCTTATCAACAAACAAACAACCTATGACTTTCTTAAAAGTCAAGCCGCCGCCAAGAACAACTTTTATAACGCATTCAATCAGTTAATGATCTCAAATAAACATCACAACTACATGATCAAATCCTAATAAGCATATCCCAGTAACTAATACACCTACAAACACTTGGACTTTGAGAAACTTGTAGTCCTAAGAAAAACGACATTTGTCCCATCATTGACATCTGAAATTTGGAGCTCATTTCTTTGGAAAATATGTGACACGCATTATGATCTGTTGAGGCAAAAATGATGTCATCTACGTATATTTGAACAAGTAGAATATGTTTGCCTGATTTGCGTGTGAATAACGTTGGATCCACGGCACCCTTGAAGAAATTGTTGGCCAAAAGGAACTTTGATAGTGTGTCATACCACGCCCTTGGTGCCTGCTTTAGCCCATAAAGAGCCTTCTTCAGACGATAAACGTGAGTAGGATTATCCTGGTCTTCAAATCCTTCAGGCTGACTGACAAAGACTTCTTCTTGAAGATCACCATTCAGAAAAGCAGTTTTGACATCCATCTGGTAGATGATCATATTCTTGGTTGCAGCATTGGCAATGAATATTCTGATGGCCTCTATCCGTGCAACTGGAGCAAACGATTCTTCAAAATCAATACCTTCCTCCTGACGATATCCCTTTGCAACTAACCGAGCTTTGTTTTTCAGTACATCACCATATTCATCAAGCTTCACTTTGTAGATCCACTTGAGAGCGATAACCATAACATAGATTGGGCGAGGTACTAATTCCCATACTTCAAGTCGATCAAATTCGTGAATTTCATCTTGCATGGCTTGAAACCAGCAGTCTTCTATCACGGCCATTTTGAAGTTCTTGGGTTCGACTTTGGACAGTTCAGTATGGAAACAGCACCACAAAGCATCGGATGCTAACTGTTTTCTGGTAGATACAGGACGAGAGGGATTGCCAACGATGTTATCAAGAGGGTGATCTTTGGTCCATCTTCTGAGATGATCTCGTGGTTGAGTAACTTGGTTGGGTTCAGTTAAACTAACATCCCCTGATGTTGACTGTGCAGAACTAGGTTCTCCTGCAACAAGGTTAACTGAGGGATGAAGGTCAGCTTGAGTAATTGAGGTTTCTTCGATAGTTGGTCCAGCTGCAACACTTTAAGGAAAGACTGGAGGATGCACTTGTGAGGATGACAGTGAATGACTTGTAGAAGGTGCATCTTGAGCAATCGTTGTAGAAACAGATGTATTCGTAGAAACAATTAGCGCGTTAACAACAGTAGCCATAGGTACTGGTTCACTATCTGTAGATTGCTCAAAGTATTCATCAAACATCGGTTGGAATAAAATCTCCAGATCTTTATCTGTCGGTGGAATGTTTGTAGTTGCAGGGACATGCGATGGGGCGAGCCCTGAATTGAGTTGTCCAGGGGTCATCATGATAGGCTCGGGTCCTGAACTGATGCGTACAGGAGCCATTGTCTGATGCATCTCATCGAATGTGACGTGAATTGTTTCCATTAATCGACGAGTTCTCTTGTTGTAGATTCTATAGCCCTTCCTGCTAGGAGCATACCCAACGAAAATCCCAATGTCAGCTTTGGCTTGAAATTTTCCTAGATCTTCGCTATCATTTGTAGGATAGCACAGAGCACCAAATACTCGGAGAAATGTAAGATCAGGCTTCTTATCATGTACAAGCTCATAAGGGGTTTTGTTGTGACGAGTATGAATTAGGGATCGGTTCTGGGTGTAACAAGCAGTAGCTACAGCTTCTGCCCATAGAAACATCGGTGCTTTTGAGAATATCAGCATTGTACGTGCTGCTTCCACAAGTGTACGATTTCGTCTTTCGACAACGCCGTTTTGTTGAGGAGTTCTCGGAACAGACTTTTGATGAAATATGCCCACACCTTCATAGTATTTAGACATAACTTGGTTGACGAATTCCGTTCCATTATCTGTTCGGATGTATCTGACTGTTTTGTTGAGACCAACCTGTATTTGCTTAAGAAAGTTGATGACAAACTCTGGAGTTTCATCCTTTGATCTCAAAAACTTTACCCATGTGAATCTTGAATAGTCATCCACGATGACTAAAATGTATTTCTTCCCATTAATACTCTGGACTCTCATTGGACCACACAGATCCATGTGAAGGGTATGAAGAACTTCCATATTTGTGTTTTCAGATTTTGGTTTGTGGGAGAACTTCTTGCTTTTTCCAAGTTGACAGGCTGAGCAAAGATGATCTTTTTCAAACTTCAATCTTGGTAGACCTCTAACCAGATCTTTTCGAGCAAGATCATTGATTGTGCCGAAGTTTAAATGGTTTAAACGACGATGCCACAACCATGATTTGGACTTGGAAGCTTTGGACAACAAGCATATTGGAGAAGACTTCATCATATCATCAATCGATATCGTGTACAAATTGGTGCGACGACTACCTTTAAGTAAGTCTGCACCATTAATATCACGAACAAAGCAAGAATGCTTTCTGAAGGCAACTTCAAGATCAGAATCACAAAATTGCCCTACAGAGAATAGATTGTGTCCAAGTCCCTCCACGTAGTATACTCTGGAGATCACACTGTCACCAATAACATAATCTCCATAACCCATGATAGCTCCAAAGTGATCATTCCTGAATCTGACTATCCCGATGAACTTTTCCACAAAGTTCTTGAGCTTTGAACGATTCCCCGTCATATGTTTTGAACAGCCTGAGTCCAGATACCAAAGGATGACCTGTACGACCTGCATTTGAAAACAGTCGAGTGTGGAGAGTTTGGAATTTTAGTTCCCTAATTTTTGTTGGGGTCCTGTTGGTTAGCAGATATAATAGAACATTTCACAGAAAGCATAGTTAAAGGTGAAGAATACTAGTAATCTTAAGATCAAACCAAGAACAAGAGTGAGATGTGGGTTGTGATGTTAGAGAGAGATTGGATGGAAAATGGATGAATTGTATAAATGAAATGTATGGAAAAATGGAACAACCAACCCTCTCCAAGACTAGGAGAGGGTGTATATATACTACAATGGGGGCCGGCCATGGGCTTAGTTGGGCCTCCCATGGGCCTTGGGCCGGACTAGATTACTAATCTAATCTTTATACTAACTACAAGCTAAGACCTGTTACAACTTGGAAGTGACCGACACTTTTCGTGATTACAACAATCTCCCCCTAAGGGAGGTCACTCCAATTTACAAACTTTAAACCTAGCATACTATGCTTTATCCTTAGTCTTTAGCTCGTACTCTTGACTTTCTCTTGTGAATATGTTGTGGTGATCATTGACTTCTTGGATTGAGCTTGTTCCTTGAACTTGTATTTGACATTGTGATCTTGAGCATCTTGAGATCATCAACCAAGCACAATCTCTAAGCTATCTTGTAACTTTGCCATCTTGTGGACTTGCGACTTCTGGACCGACATGCTTATACCATTCTTGAAAAGCTTTAATGTTGCATCTTTCTTGAAATTTCTTTAACTTTAACACTTCGACACTTCTTAGAAAGATGTGTGGTATCAAAGTAGCGGAAGTCTTAAAACATGTACTTGAGCTTTCATGATGTCTTTATGTTTATCGGTCGGGTATGAGCATGTGGCTATGGATCTTGTGAGCTAGCTGGAATCAGGGACCTCCACCACCATCTTTACATAAGCTGCATAAAACAGTTAGCAATAAAGCGGGGGGACGAATATGGCTTTGTCATTTGCCCAGGTTTGGTTGGAGAAACCTTCGGATCCGTGAGGATCGACCTGTGATCAGATAGATTCAATTTAAGAAGAATCTTCTTGACAAGATTTCCAGCTGGTGGCAACTTTCAAATTGCCTTCTAACTAAGCCTTAAGATCCTCAATATGTGTTAACAAGCTGCAGGAGCCTGTGGAAGTATGGATTTTCATTAGTGGCTATGTGGCGTGATCTTAATAAAGCTCAAACATTTCCTTGTTATGCTGTTACCTTTTTCTACTTTCTGCTCTTAATCTCTCATTCGTGTCAAGAAGATCAGTGACATCTTTATCATTATAAGGTTTACAAAACTTCGGTCTAGTCATATTCTGAGACATAGACTTTCAAGGTCTCTTATCACGTTATCTTTTTCTTGTATCTGATGTTCGGATTATTGATCTTAAAGAATGAGTTAAAATCAGAGCTTCTTGTGATGTTTGTGATTTGTTATTAGCAATACTTTCTGAGATGTTGATACTTTTATTGCTAATTTAGGTATTCCCTTTCAATGTATGGTGAAATATGGTTTGACTTTTTATGTACTTTGATCATCTCAGCGTCAAGATCTAGACCAAAGTGTTTTTCCACTTCCATAACAACTGTTGATTCGAACAATACTTTGCTTGTCTACAGTATCCTGGTCCACTTCCATCATTCATTTATCATAAAATTTCTTCCATACTTTAACTTCATGTGCTAATGAGGGGCCCACCCCCCGCTTGTACTCCTGCAAAGTTGTTCTTTTAGAGTTTGAAAAATTGGAATAACTTCTGTGAGTCGGTTAACATCTGTTTGTTTGCTAAATCACTCTTTCCTTCTGTAAAACACCTGTTGGTTGTGATTCTCTTTTTGAAAGTTTTTGTCAATTCGTTTAAAAAGTTATTGTGAGTACATTAAGATTTAATCTTTACTTGTATCCTTTTAGTTGGAAGAGAACTCCTAGGGGACAAGCTTGACTAAGGAGTATGGGTGGATACACTGTCAATGCGTGGGAAAGTGGTTTTGGAACTAAGGTTTAAGCCTTTTTCCTTGTCATTTTATATTGGACCAAAATATTGTTCTGGGGTTCAGGATTTCTTTATGGAGCAGAGGTTTGCAAGGAGGAAAGTGCTCCTTTCGAGTAATCTGGGGGGGCAAAATCCTAACTTTATTTTCCACACATAGAGGGCTTTTCATATTTTCCATCATTCTTCTCCTAGTTGTCTCAGCTATCTCACGAGTATCCTCTGAGTCATGTACACAGTGGGTGTAAGTTGGTCGTGAAAGTACATGACCATTATAGAGAGAAGACTATTTCAGAGCTTGCTCTTGCACGAGTGAGATATAAGGGATTTTTGTAGCCTATTGCTACCTTGTTCTTTTCATCATAAAACGATTTTGGTTTACATAACATGTGAACCGTTTGAACAGACTGATCTTGTTTGTATAATCTATCTTCAACCTTTTCTTTTATCCTTTTTATGTCCAAAAACTCTTCAAGGAATTTGTCTTCTTTTTGTTTAAAATCCTTTTTCAAAATGATCGCTTCTTCCCTCACTATCTTATGATGGTTAAGGGTGTTAGGAACGATAGTTGCAAATTGTGCCAGAATGAAGTTCCGATTTTAAAGAAGTTTCTTTTTTGATTTCGGTCAGAGATAAATTCAATTCTCATTTGTTCATCAATCTTGGTTCTCTTATCACGTTATTAAACTTAAGCCCGTTGTTTCATACACCCGGACCAGTTCTTATATCGTGGCAATCATTAAACTACCTTGTCTGGCTTATTTGCTAATCTACTTTGTACACCCTGTTTGTTGAACACCCTCTTTCATGCATTTCATTGATAATTGACATTAATGCATATTTTGTACAGAAGTTACCATTATCTTTGTACACCATTTCTTCGTTGTCTTCAAATACTGATTATACGGAATATGATTACTATCACTCTTTTATTCAGCATTACGAGTCAAAACGTTAGTTATGTTGTACATCGTTTTGCATCTCGTGTACTTCATGATACTCATCCATATGATCTACAAAGGTATCATGATCTTGTACCTCAAATGGAGGTATCGAGTCATGTGAGGCCCGGCTTCATCGTAGATTGGTTCTTCAGAATGGAAAGATTTGCCATGAACATTGGTTGTACATTAGGAAGCCTTTAACGTTAGAGTCGAATGAGTCACATTGTTCAGCTTATGGAGATGATCCACATTGGAAGGAGTTGCCAAATCATTTCGGGTGTGATTCTCCACATCATCGTCAAAGTTGGTAACTTGTTCTCCTGCAAGAAATAATAAATGTTCTTCATCCAGTACTGCACCATTCTCCTAGGCTTGCATTAGTAGCATCTTGTCCTTAAAGTAGTCTGAATCCTGAAGTCTCTTTGGCCTTGGACATTCTCGTGCTATGTGCCCTAGTCCGTTACAGTTGTAGCACTTAATGGGTTTAGCCTGACCAGGATTAATAATGCCTCCTCTGTTCTGACCTCCTACATTCCCAGCTACAACATTTCCTCTTGCATTGTTTCTCTGAAATGGTCTTCCTTGATTATTCGCATTGTATCTTCCACGGACATCTTGAACCACAACTCTGCCGTCTTGAACCGTAGCTTTGTTCCTTGCATTAGACGACGTTCTAAGTTGATTGTTTGTTTGAGGAAGATGTGATTTGTATGATTGAGTTGTGAGGAGGGCAGTGGAGTTGGATAATAAACTTTCAATCAAGTTTTCAGTTGAAGAACTTCCTGAGTCCAGTTGAAAGTTATCAGCAGGAGATGGTTCATTTGAGGATTTGCAGGAGACTTGGTGATTGTGTTGAATACTGCTGAACTGAGGCATTCGACACTAATGCTAGAAGGATATTAGTTGGTTGAAGGAACCTTTCCATCATTGTTCTGTTCTCATTAGCATGTACCTCATTTGCTTCAAATTAGCATACAAGCTGATCAACCTTTAATTTAGACTCTTCAAACCTTTGTTAAGCTTAAACTTCAGTATGAATCTACTCCACCACACGGTAAACATGTTGTTCACATACTTAGAGTTAGCTGCATTATTGGCATGGTCATTTCTTATTGTTCTCATGTCGTTTAATGAGCTTTATAAACCTCGCATAGTAAACATGAATGGTTTCTCCTTTGATTTGAAAGAAGTGTTCAAATTCATCGTATAATTAAGATTCCGGTATCCTTTGTCAATTCAGAACCTTCCAGAATCATCTTCACATTGTTCCCAAAATGTCTTTGGCGTCGTGAAGTGGTTGATTGAGTGTGTAGATGGTCTTTTGGAATACCTTTTTTGTTAGTAAGATATTTCGTTTAGCTACGGAATGTCAGCTGCCCTCTATTACAGGTACGTCCTTTTGTTCAGCTGAAATGAATCGGCGGCAAAGACTTAGCAAGTTTCGGATAAACCTAGATGAAGTGCACCCTCACCTCCTTTAGTAAGGGTATCTCTCATTGTTCCCATTTAAAATGGTCCTTCAGTAATGGACTTCATTATATTTTCTCCATTATCCTTTCCCAGACAGTACAGACGTATACGTTGTTGCCAAGATTCAAAGTCTGTTCTATCAAGCATTGGTAGGCGTGTATCTGAACCGGCACGATGGATATCATCTCTGACCATTTTTACTAGACATCTTGTTTTTATTATGATATGATATGTTTTGATCAATCAATGATTAGTGAGTATACGTTAAAAGTGGTGAGGTTAACGTATTTGTTTTTGTTATGGTGATATTAAGTCCCAAGTTTGAATAAATTCCAATATCGTAGTGACTCTTAAAACAGGTTGCTAACTCGACGCCAGATTAGCAACTCGCCGCGATGAAATAAAAAGCAACCCACCGCTAGTTTTGTGAGGCAAACCGCCGTTTGCAATTTTCAGCAACCCGCCGCCTATTGTTCAAACCGCCGTAGCTTCTTTTAGATATTTGCTATTAAAATATTCAACCCGCTGCCTATTACAATTAGTGCCAAAAACCGCCGTGTGATCAACTCGCCGCGATGTTAAGCAGCACGCCGCCAACAAACCCGCCGTGGTGTCGACAGTTGGTTCACCTTAACTAAATAAAATATTTCTATTTACCGCAAACCGCCTGTGAAGAAAATTCTGGCAAACCTCACGAAGACACGAACTTTTATCACACAAAAAACACCTTATAATTCACCTCTTTTATTTTGAAGATTTTGTTGATTTCTTTTGCCATCACAGAACCACAAGGCAAATAGCAACTAGAGAAACACCCCAAACTTTAACATTACAAACATCAAAAATTTGGAAAAAATAAAAAACAAACAAAGCTAAGGACCTTCTAATTGTTCCTCCTTTTCGATCTAAAACAAGCAAGAAATCGCACATACACTCGATCTAATCATCCCATGTGCTCTGATACCAATTGTGGTATATCTTATATCATAACACGGGGTCGATTCTTGGACTTGGCTAGTTTCTAGAGAGAGAAACACATGAGAGAGATTTTCTAGTGAGGGAAAATTGTGTTTAATATGAAAGTGTAAAATGACTAGTTAGTCTCTTCCAAAGTTGGAAGAGGATTATATAGTTCTTACATTATACTAGGGTATTTGTTACCGGTTTTTAATACCAAAAATCATACTATTAACTATTAAACTACGAGCTATAATAAACAGTAAAATACACGGGGTGACCGAGTCTTTTTCTAATATCTAACATTTACATTTTTATACTAATTTTCATGTTGTTAACAACTTAATGCCACCATGATGCTTTGTCTATTTGTTGAATGTATGTTACTGGTTCCTTTATGTGAGCATACGTGATCTAATTATACTCAATTCACACAATCAGAACTGTGTAAAAACGATGACTCAGGTTATTTGTGTTGTGATTCATCCCTTTCTAGATAAATTGGTATTAGCCAATACGGGTTCCGCCTCTTTGAGCTGGTTTCTAGATGCCTTAAGCTATTTTTACAGGTCAAGAAACTTAAATTCAGACATTTGAAGGCGGTGTCTTGATGTATTGAGTTTGTTTTCTTGATCTGTAAACATGGATTCATGCTCTTTAAGTTGGTCTTCGGGTGCCTTTAGCTCTTTTTAACACTCAACTAAGTTAGATTCAGTTTGTTTAAGCAAGTTTCTAGATGTCTTAAACTATATTTAATGCTCAACCAATTTATATAAAACATCATCAAATTGTTAGTTTGTAGTACTAATATCGTTAACAAACTCAGATTATTTGGATTGAGCCTATTAAAGGTTGTATGTTGGTGCATGTTTATCTTTTTTACACTCGCCCAGTTTGGATATAATACTACCAATCAAATCCATGGAATGATATAGTGTACTTAAATACAACTACCAATCACATAAGATTCTGTAATGCAAATGGACATATATTAAGATATAAAAATGATGATGAATGTGATTCTGGTTTAATAAACCTGTTTTGACCCGTTCTCTATTTCGCCCATATTAGGACGTGTTACTACTTGGCTCATTTAAACCTGTACATGTAATTTGCACCTAACGTGACAAATCTTTACGCCTTACAGGACATGATAAACTACAAAGGTTTTAGTAGTTAGAAATTGAAGTATAATAATTATAGAGTACTCCTTTAGTAACGGGATTCAAGCTCTTTATGCTTTGGTTACTAAATTTCAAAGCTTGATTTTCTAAAACCATCATGATTTTCATATATTAGTCATGTTCTCTAAGATGTGAAAGTTACCCAACATAATGGATTATCTAATCTTGCTAATGTGTCAAGTTAGTTTATTGCGTTATGTTCGGAATTTAGATATTTGTGAAAGTTTTTTTTATTATAAGCTTATGAACATTCTAAAATCGCTTTTCATGTATTATAGAGACTACATCAAGCAGTAGATTCAATCTTTAAAAACCTTTAAAATGTAAAATTTTATAGTTAATCCAGCAAACATCAGCTTCAGTTGCTTTTTGAAAGTGTATAACCTTTGTGAATCTGTATTGACTATTACAAAGACAGATTAGTGACCTTGCACCTGCTGGTGATGCTATCTCTACAATTTCGATTCAGGTATGTCTATAATCTACAGGTTTAAAAGTTTATGTATTTTTGAAACTTTTTTCATATTCTTGGACTAGAATGTAAATTTTTAAAAATACTGCAAACTTCGTAATACAATACTAATTTATATTCTATTACAATTCGACTTTAAGTCTTATATATACTTAATCCAAAGGCCACTTTATTTATTCCATCGATTCATCACAGCTGCAGTTGTTCATTCAATAACAGCCAACAAATTGATTTGAACTGATTTATTATTTAGTTATTTAAATTATATTTAGATAAATATTAAGAGTTCTAGTTATATTAGGATTGGGTAAGTCTTTTACTTATCCTACAAGTATTAGGATTAGGGTATCTTTTATTATAAATAGGGAATTAGGGATGTAACTTTCATTATGTTGAATATAAAGTAATTGATTTGGTTATCAATTGGGGAGTCGGTTTATCTCACTAATATAAAACAGGGGGGTTGGTTTATCTCATCAAAATAAACCGTTTATCTTGTTTAATCGTTCTTTTCATATTATTATCGATCCGGTTCATATCAAATTGGTATCAGAGCTGTCGACTCTGAGATTCCAGGAAGAAAAAAAGGCCGAAGTACTGTTCAGCGACACTGTTCATCGGTTACATTTCATCGACCAAAAAATTTTTGGTTTTTTTTCTAGAGATTGAAAAATCTGGAAATCATCGCCATGACTCACAAGAAGGTTGCAGATCTCGATAATGAATTTGAACAGTTCAAAAACGAGTTTTCTCAACACCGAACATATGTTGATGAGCAGATCACAACCATGCAAAATAGGTTTACTGCAGAATTGGGAGCCATAAGAACCGAGTTAACAGCAGCAACCTCATCAATAACAGCAGCAATGGAGTGAAAACATAAGGAGTTGATGAAGATGTTGTCATCATGTCATTTACCTAAGGATCAGGCCTCGCTAGGGGTTGCACCTACTGAGACTTACAAGGCTGTGAACGAGCTTCCCAAGCGTCCAACAACCATCTACAAACCCAATAACGATCCGAAAGGTTTACAAGTTGATGACCTTGGTTTTCCTTATTTTGCTTATGGGGATAAACGAAAGAAATTCAAAAGCTTATGAATAAGAGGACTAGAGAGCAAAACTGGATTTGAAGAATCGGGGACTTTATTACACAAAAGGTACGTGTTTTTCCAGAAAAATATGTCCAAACTGAGGGGCATGACACCCTTTAGCAAGAGCAGGAAGGGCGGTCGTCTATGGATCGGATTATCAAATGCGAATGCTTAGGATTGCCATTACTTTGAGGGAGAGGAATCTCATGGATGGATTACAAGGTAGAGAAGGTTATTTTGAAGTCCAAGACATTGACACCGAGATAGCAGCTGCGTAGGCAGCGGGTACTGTGTATAGGAAGGATAAGCTTTATTCATGGTTTCGTTGATGTGAAGCGAAGATCACCGTTTCGTTCATGGGAAGGGTTTGAAAGGAGTAGGTTTGTTGGAGGAGATTTCAAACCCTCATATGAGGGTTACTTTGTATGAGCAATTCTTGGCGATCACACAAGAAGGTTCTGCCCGCGAGTATGTAAGCTTGTTTGAGACGTTGGCGGGACAACTAGTTGGGATTCCTGAGCAGGTCATGGAGGGTACTTTCATTAAAGGGTTAAGACCTGAATCGCGGTCAGCTATTCGAGTTATGCAACCTGAAGGCTTGAATCATGCCATGAAACTTGCCATGATAATTATGAAAATAAGGCGCAAAGTAGCTCGTAGGTGGATGTTCCAATAGAAGGACAAACCACCATTAAAGGAGTACACTTTCGAAGAATGACCGAGTCAGAACTGGAAGAAAGAAGAGCTAGAGGATTATGTTTCCGGTGCGAGGAGAAGTTCAAGCCAGGCCATCGGTTGTGCCACCCTCACCACCCTTGCAAGTGATGTATTGTTGACGACCGGTGATGTGGAAAATGAACCATATCTTCAAGTCAAACCCTGGGATCGTGCACTCAAGGCCGATTAAAATGAGATTTCAAATCCACACCTTGAGGGCAAGGTGTGAGTTTGGGCGGGGAGTATTGATATGAATTGATTTATTATTTAGTTATTTAAATTATATTTAGATAAATATTAAGAGTTCTAGTTATATTAGGATTGGGTATGTCTTTTACTTATCATACGAGTATTAGCGATTAGGGTATCTTTTATTATAAATAAGGCATTAGGGATGTAAATTTCTATTATGTTGATACTAAAGTAATTGAATTTGGTTATCTATTCGGGGATTCGGTTTTATATCACTAATATAAGGGTTGGTTGTATTCTTCAAAATAAAACGTTTATCTTGTTTAATCATTTATATATATTATTCATTTGAGATGTGTTGACCTACTGTCTCGAAGCAATGTAGCTACAGTGCTAAGTGATGGGTCAGAAAAGAAAGAAAATTTAGCCCAAAATTTTGGGCCGGCCCAAAATTAGTTTTTTTTTTTTTTTTTTTTTAATTGTTGGACAAAAATAGGGAGGAAAAAATTGTTACAAAGTACGACGCTTTAAGATAAAAAATACCGCGTCCGTGGTAACATTTCCGAATTTACTTAAAACATAGTGTAAATATTTACACATGAGACCAAAAAAATAAACTTACACAAAAAAATAAAAAATAATATACTAAATCTCATTTGTAGAAGGGTTGACTTTACTATTCATTTTATAGCATAGTAGCTACAGAGCTGGGCCAATAATAAATTTAGCCCAAAAATTTGGGCCGGCCCAATTAGTTTTTTTTTATATAAAAAATTGTTAGCACAAAAGAGGGACGGAAAAAAATGTTACAAAAGTACACGCATTTCAGATAAAAAAAATACCGCGGTAACATTTCCGAATTTGATTTTAAAAAGTGTCATTTTACACCGATGAGATCATAAAAAAAAATAATATTCGCAAAAAAAAAAAAATATTAAAATAATAAAATAATAAAATAAATAAAAATTTTTAACCCCCGGAGCCCCAAAAAACAAAACCGACAAACATCGCGTTTTGTCTTAAAAAAGACAATAAAAAAAACTACTTTAAAACGCAACAAACGCGCGAAAAATTTAACGCAACGCAGTAACGTGCAGGGGAAAAAAATAAACTTACACTATTAAACATTAGAAAAAAACGAATGTTTAAGATGCGAAAAAAAAAAATTAAAATAAATAAATAAATAATATTAACGCTGAAAAACAACGTTGCGAATAAAAAAAATTAAGCCCGCTAGGCAACGCTTGCGGTTATCTTTGCTTTGTTTTTTTCATTTTTTTTATTGATCCGGTTCATATCACAAATCTCCAGGTTTTCCTTTTTATTTGTTACATATATGAATCATTTAAAAAACAGGTTTCATTAGGGTTGCTAATAAACATGTGGCAGAAGCAATTGTGTAAAAATGGTATATTTGTTATCTTTCTAATTTGAAGATAAATGTGTTTGATATGTTGAATGTCAATGTTTGCTTAATACATCGTTTTTATAATAAGTTATAGATAAAGGCTGAAGTTAATGCAAAAATGGAAGAAGCTTTGAATATAAACGACTTAGCTAATGACGTTAATGAACATAAGCTGGGTCATCGTCCAATTCAGGTATGTCTTCACCTCAATTTTGATGTTAACACTATAGTTTTGCTTGAAAATCAATTAACTTGCAAACATATACGAATTCGAGGCAGAATCCAATGTGTAACAGCTAAAATGGGTAATGGAAGTTCTGCGAATTGGCAAACATGGTAAAAAAGGATTGACCGAGAAGGCGATTTTTTGTATCATTTGAGTATAGTTTGGTGTTTCCAAAAATCATGGGAAAATGCGGTATTTTTGAGCCATTATTTTTGTACGGATTTCACAAAGAAACTGTTTTTTTTTATCAAAAACTTTTTAAGAGTGTGCTTAATTTTTGTTTTTTTATGTTTAACAAAGGGAGTCTTAGATAAGAGGTTATTTTTAGAAATAATGCAACGTTATTTGGATTAAAATAACTTTGGAATGAATTATGATCACCCTCAGTTACAACTTTCGATGGCGAATACCCTACGATGAAACTACGAGTTCAGTTATGTATTCTAGCGGACCATCTCTTTGTTTAACTATCTGCGTTAGATAGATGGCAACAAAATAGGATATTTGGACAAAGGGTTAATAATGTGATTTGGGGTGTCGTGCCGATTTATCTTAGCAACATCTACTTATTTTATGTATGTTTGTGTTAGGATTTAAAAATTTATAGCCTGCAATGAGTACTTAGTTGATTGAATGCGAAGTTAATAATTATTTGTATAATATAATATTGGTTATCAAAGGCCGCAAAGATACAGTTAAGTGATGAAGGCTAGCGAGTGGAATGAGAGAGAGAGCAACAACAAAAAAAGATTATTGCTGCTGTCAATGGGGTTAACATAAGGTATATTAGTGGAACATGTCATAATTTAGAAGAGACCAAAATGTATTATTGTGTCTAAGTGTGTGTGTTTTCTTGTTTAGTGAATCGACACTTTCGGTGTTATGAACTAATATGTTATGTTGTTTTCCCTTGCATCATGTAAAAGAGTATCATGTTTTATTTTAAATCTAACAAGCTAGAACAAGCTAACAGAAGAATTGCTGAAGATGAACGAGAAGCTGAAGTTAATACAATCTCATCTCAACCAAAATAATGACTCAAGCACACTTCTATATTTCTTGCTTTTGAATCAAAGTAATGACTCAAGTAGTCCGTTCAGATATGATGCATTATGCATATATAGTTTTTGAAAATGCAGGCCTTTCAAAACAAGAATGCAACAATGAGAATAAAGCGTTCATAACTACTAAGTTACAAAAGTCACTCTATAAAGTTTGACGATAAAAAAATAACCGTTACATGATATGCTTGCCTTAAAGGCTTTTTTACGCTATTAGACATTGAGTTGAGTTTCATTAATTACTACACGAACCCCGTGCGTGCACGACCCTTATAACTAGTATATTGGGTAACACTCAAACACCTAACACTATGTCACGATGTTGTTTTTCTTTCTCTATTTCCACACATAAAAACCCAGAGTTTTCTTTTTGATGTCATTAAAAAATATATATCATTTTGTTCATTGTACCGAGTCATGAACTTCCAAAAACTAAAAAGAATCTTGATGGCTGCATGGCGGCCCAGACGATCAGTGAGAATACAAGAGCTCGAAGATGGCCTCTTTCTAGCGATGTTTGAACACATGGTGGATATGAGGCGTGTCCTCGATGAAGGTCCTTGGTTGGTTGAAAGAGACCTGGTTATTCTAAAGCCTCTGGATGAGGATGAACAACCTTCGAACATGGACATGAGTAAGAGCCCTTTTTGGATTCGTTTACTTAATCTTCCGTTTAGTAGACGTAGTGAGAATTATGTTCGAGCAATTGCTGGAAGGCTTGGTACAGTTTTGGAAGTTGATACGCATCGTCTTAAAGAGGGTAGTAAGCACATTCGAGTTCGGGTTATGATCGATGTATCTAAACCCTTGTGCCGGCATTTGTCTGTGATCAATCGAAAACATGAGAAAGTCATGGTTGGGCTATGTTATGAGCGCTTGCCAAATTTTTGCTACTGGTGTGGCCATCTCGGGCACACGGAGAAAGAATGCCTAGACAAGCCAGCGAATATAGATGGGAAAGTATTTGAGAATTGGCCTTTTCAAGAATCCTTGCGAGCTCCTCCAATTAGAGAAGGAATTAGTAGGAGTGACACTTTATCTGTTCAACCTGGTGTCCATGTTGTTCCATCTTTTGATGTGCGGTGCTCACATGTTCTTTCTGATCACAGCACTACCAGGGCTGGTACGGACGGGCTCAAAGAAGATGTAATAATAAAAGAGAAAGAGATTAATGTAAACGGAAAAACAGAGAGTATGTTACAGAACATTGAAATTAACCATGAGAATAGTGGCGGTGGGGATGAAAATAATGAATATAACGCCACTGGAGGACAAAGCAATGGACATATGGTGGAGCAACAAAAGATTGATATTGGGAGTCCTAATAAGACTCAAGACGTTGAAATAATTTCCCATAATGATCAGGTCAGTGACCCGTTACATTGTAATAAAAGTAGGACTGAAGTGGAGAAAGAGGATGGCAGATCAAGTGGGTGTTCAAAAGAGACCGGGACTCTGGACATAAGCTTTGAAGGGGAACTTAATCATGAAGTTTCGAGAGTACAAAGTTTACAAACGACACCTGGTTGTGTTACTAAAGAAGGTGATGCTTTGAGGCGTAATTCTTGGAAAAGACAAACAAGGGTCCTGCCTATTAGTGGTCTGCCTGCTGCTAGTGATCGTCCTAATGAAAAACAAGGGAATAAACGGGAATGGACAGAGTTTGCAGGCTCAGACTATATGGAGGTGGATTGTGAAACGCGTTCAAAGAATGGCAGAAGTATCAATGAAACGGCGAGGGCTGCGGGACAGCCCCGCCGACAACCATGAGGATCCTAAGTTGGAACGTCCAGGGACTGGGCAATCCCTGGACGATTCATCACCTTCGCGAACTAGTGAAGGTACATAAGCCCTCTATCGTGTTTCTTATGGAGACACGGCTACATGATACTGAAATTCAAGGTATTCGTCGGTGCTTTTTAGATTTTAACTTTCTAGTTGTCAATCCGGTGAGGAGAGCTGGTGGTCTTATGTTATGTTGGAATAAAGACTTGAATGTGCAAATCACGAGTTTTTCTAAGCATCATGTCAATTTTAGTGTCATTGAAGATACTGGTAGGGAGTGGAGAGGCTCAGGCATTTATGGTTGGCCTACAAATCAGGACAAGTATCGTACGTGGATGTTGCTTCGCTCGATAAAGAGCTTGTCAACGTTACCCTGGGTTTGTTTTGGGGATTTTAACGAAGTGTTATATAGTTTTGAGAAAGTGGGAGCACGTGGGTGCAATATGCGAGAATTAGAAGCTTTTGCTGCTTCTTGCCAGGATTGTAATTTATATGATTTGCGTTATAGAGGCACTAGCATGACGTGGTCTAACGGAAGGAGAGGAACGACTAATGTACAAAAACGACTAGATAGATTTTTTGCCACACCCGATTGGTCTATACTCTTCCCTTCAAGCTGGGTCCAAAATCTTCCTTGAGTTGCCTCTGATCACTCACCAATTTTACTTGATCAAGAAGTATGTTCGGCAGGAGGTGGAAAGAAAAGGGGATTTCGGTTTGAACACATGTGGCTTAGAGATAGCAGACTAAGAGGTGTCATTGAAGACGCATGGATGAGTGGTGTTCGCGAGGGCCTAGGGAGTGATCCTGCAGCTTTATTGCATTCTTGTGCGGAGAAATTGACCGAATGGAATGTGACAACTTTTGGGCATGTTCAACGCAGTATTCGAGCAAAAGTTAAAAGGCTGGAAAAACTACAGAAGCAACCGAGATATGACTCTCACCGTGAGCAACAGGACTTACAAAACGAGATAAAAGAACTATATGCTCGTGAAGAAATTATGTGGCGACAAAGGAGTAGGATTCAATGGTTGAAGGAAGGGGACAAAAACACACAATTCTTTCATGCTCAAGCAACTAGCAGGCGGAAGCGAAACAATTTACTTAAGCTACGAACAGAGGATGGTTGGGTGGGTGTTAATGACACCAATGGATTTGTAACATGGGTGTAGTCTTTTGTTGATTTTGATTTGTTTATTGTACTTGTCAATACACAATGCCGTAGAGGTGGTATCATTGCTTGATAGATCTCTTTGTGATACTGCATCGGAATGTTAAGGAAACGGTAGGTTAACTGAATGTGAAGTATATGATGCAGTTTCACAAATGCACCCCTCGAAGGCTCCTGGACCATATGGTATGACTGCTTTATTTTATCAGAAGTTTTGGAATATTGTTGGCCCTACGACTGTAAATGTGGTGACTGAGTTTTTTCGAACTTGAATTATGCCTCCAAACATGAACAAAACTCTAATTACTTTGATACCAAAAGTTCCATCACCTGAATCTTTAAAAGACTTGCGCCCCATTAGCCCCATTAGCTTATGTAATGTGATTTACAAAATTATTTCTAAGGTCATCGCGAACAGACTTAAAGGGGTACTACCAACTTTAATAGATGAGACTCAGTCAGCTTTTGTTACAGGACGTATGATCACCGATAATGCTATCGTTGCCTTTGAGGTTTTTCATTGGCTCAAAAACAAAAGAAGCGGGCGGAAGGGTGCAATGGCTCTAAAAGTTGACATGAGTAAAGCATACGATCGAGTGGAGTGGGCATTTATCAAAGCAGTCCTTGAAAGGTGGTAGGACATGTAGTTCCAACGAGAGGTCTCCGTCAAGGGGATCCACTTTCGCCCTATCTATTTATCATGTGTGCAGAAGTGTTGTCGGCAATGATTAGGAGTGCAGTTTCAACACGACATATTCATGGAGTTAAAGTTTCTCGGGGTGCTCCGGAAGTTAGCCGCTTGTTTTTTGCAGATGATAGCATCTTCTTTACAAGAACTCAGTAGACGAATGCACACGATTACACAATATACTTGGAATGTATTGTAGAAGTTCAGGCCAAGTTATAAACTTTGAAAAGTCAGAAATATTTTTTAGTCCGAATGCAACAAACCGCATACCTGGGGTTGCCTTCCATCATTGGTCGAAAGAAGAAATGTGTGTTTCAAGCTATCATAGACAAGGTACGTAAGAAGATCGCAGGTTGGAAAGAAAGGAACTTGTCAATAGGAGGCAAAGAGGTAATGCTAAAATCCGTGGCTCAAGCAATGCCGATGTATGTAATGAATATATTCTTGTTACCAGACGAAAGCATAAATGAGATCCATAGAGCTTTTAACTGCTATTGGTGGGGAAATGGAAATAAGGATAACCCGATAAGATGGGCCTCTTGGGAATCTATGTGTATTTCTAAATCAAGAGGCGGCATGGGGTTTCGACACATGAAAGCATTCAATAAGGCCCTACTCGCAAAGCAGTGTTGGAGACTAATTACTATGGAGAAGTCACTTCCAGCAAGAATCCTCAAAGCCAGGTATTATCCTAGAAACTCTCTCTTAGATGCAAGGATTGGATACCGATCGAGTTTTGTCTGGAGAAGTTTATGCTCGGCACAGGACATCATTCGTAGAGGGCAAAGATGGAATGTCGGCAACGGTATCAAAGTAAGAATATGGGAAGATTATTAGTTAGAAGGGATTAAAACACTGGATTAACGACCTCAAAATTGCGAGTACAATGTCATTAATGACCTCTTGGATGCTGATACAGGTATGTGGAATCATTCTTTACTGTTAAATTTAAGGCGTAACATTATGCTCTTCTGAGCGTGAGTTTGCTCGATTAAAGTCTTCCAATATCACACGCGCCGACTCTATTATTTTATTTGGCTCGATCTCTTCTCCCCCATGAGCTTTGGAGTTTCTTGCACACCATATTCGCCACATGACCATCAACATGATCTCCAAAGTGCTTTGTCCCCTGTCCTTGGCCATAGTTAGCATCTCTTCAATAGAAATTTGTGCAACACGATCTGTAAGATCAATCAAGTTCATACTGGACCAAACATCACGAGCCCAGTTACAAAGAAACAATGCATGTTTTGTGTCTTCCATAAGGGCGCTGCAATGTACATAGTTAAAAGATCCTGGTGCCAAGCCTTTAGCCATCAGATTAGATATAGTCGGTAATAGATTCATGCATACTCTCCACGCAAATCTTTACCCTTACCCGGAATATTTTCAACCATATATACTTTTTAGTTTTATTTGCATGCGTTAATAACGGATCTTGCGGAAGCATATCGATTGTTTCAGTTGCAATCATTATGCTGCATTGCACTGTGAACAGTCCATTTGAGGAAGCTTCCAGTAAAGGAGTGTCATGTCAGATGTGGTTAATATGTGTTACAGGCAATCTTTGTAGAATTTAAATGTTACGCCTAATGCTTCACTCAGGTTACTTTGGTTTCTCCTCCATCTACTGTGTGATAAAACTTAACACTGATGGTGGGATATCAAGTGCAAACAGTGTTGCGGGAATAGGCTTTGTGATGAGGTGCGACGATGGGTCAGTTATGGTCGCGGGAAGTAAACGTGTAGCCTACGCGAGTTCGGTCATCGAGATCGAAGCATATGCTATTCTTTGGGCTATCCAGGTGGCTCTTTCTAAGGGCTTCATGAACGTTATTTTGGAAACGGATTCACGTATACTCGTCGACGCATTGCTACACAATAAGGAATTATTGCACATCAGGGGTCTCTTCCTGCATCTACGTCGATTATGTGGCTTGTTTACTTTATGCTCTTGGTCTTTTGTGCGGCGTGATGGGAATCGAGTGGCTCATGAGCTCGCTAGCAGGGCGTTATATAACCAAGATGAGGTGTATGATGGTTTTGTGCCAGCCTCAATCAGCTCATGGGTGCTTAAGGATGTAAGACCTTTATGAATTAGTGATAAGCTCTTGTTCATAAAAAAAAAACCTTTACCTTTTTATCATTGTTTCATATTGTTAACTGATCAAGTTAATTTCATTTGTTATGCTTCCAAGTTATAACCATCCGTTATACTAATTAGTTATAGTTATATGATTTCAACATTTTCTATATAGATAATTTGATAAAACTAAGAGTTTTGTTTTTCACATTTTTTACATTTTTTATGCAAGGTAAACTGATAAAATTATTTCATTTTATAGCAAAGATGATATTGTTCATGTTCATGGGCTCAATCTTACCTTTTAATCTATTATCAAACAAACACCTTGTTCACACTCTTTATTACCCTTCCCACTGTTTACCAATATCACCCCGTACCTATTCCAAACTTTCACTCACTCCAACATATGTTGATAACTATCACGTCATAATTAACTCATAGGACCATACCTCATGTTTATTACTATCTTTTACTATCCAACTTCAACATTTTTATCAAAAAGTTAACTAAGGCTGCTTTTATCAGTCATTACTAAAAACTCTTCCTCACCGGACACATCAGCGCCACATCAGCTTTCTCTCTCCTACTTTTTTACCTGCATATCCCTCACCACTTTTACTATATCACTCACAAATACCTCCTCACATTAAAGCCATTTTTTTTAAAACTAAAACTTTTATTATTCATAAATTAAAAATATTACATTAAAAATTAAAAACATTACATTAAAAATTAAAAACATTACATTAAAAAGGACAATGCTCGACTAAAAAAAGTCAAGTCACGTTGGATTTTTTCTTCTCTTTCCGCTTGTATCTCTTCAATGTCTGGGAGCATTATTGGTTCGTAATTCGCAGCCATAAATAGGATTTGTTTGAGTTGTGTGAAAAATGAGGAGTAGAGGTATTATTTTTTATTGGTGTTGTTGTTTAAATTTTTTGATGTTTATGGGGTATTTATAGATAAATAAAATGGTAAGAAAAAAAGTTTTTTTTTTTTTTATAAACATTAGACGTTGTAGTTCTTTTTGGTGTCCACTATTACACAATGCCCAAAAATGTTTGTTGGCTCATCGATTGCGATCTTTTTTCGCCCTTGTCACGCGCGAGTAACGAAGGTTGCAATGGGTCCACGGGGAGACTTGGCTCACGGATGCTCACGAATTGGATTCTCACGATTGATATTTATAGCCTAAGATATCTAGTTCATTATACAAGGTTCAACGTATTACAACAATTACCAAAAAAAAACCTTAATCTAGATTTTGTTGGATTATGTCCACGTAAAATAATATATGTTCAGAAAGTTTATTCGAGCCTACGGAGACGCACACGTTAATACGTAAAAACATATTAATATTAATATATAAATGTACTATATTTAAGGGATAAGCTTAAACGAGCGTATAAATGTTAACATGTATATTAAGGTGATTTTATATAAGTCTTTTAATAGTTAAAAGAAGGCACTAATATGCAATTATGGAGAAAAAAGAAATTATAAGAATTATTTCTTTTTTTCCCTTAGCCAATAATTTCCTAATCTTATGAGGAGGTGAAATTAATAAAACTTGAGCCATGTTATCTTGGCTATGATAAGGAGGATTAAGGTGTTTAGGTTTTTTTTTTCATAACTTGGAAAATTAAATTCCCTAAATTTTCTCTTTTCTCTCTCATTGTGCATGGCCGATCGAAAACAAAAACCCCTAGTGTTTTAGTTTTTACGAATCGAACCAAACAACCCTTAAAGGGTTTTTTCGTGTTGATTGATTCAAGAGTTCGAAGGCGTTGGTGGCCTTTATCACTACTAGTATAGCATACCGTTAATTGTTTGCTTAAGAAACGTATTGTGTGTGTCGATGTAGAGAGATCTTACTTTAGATCTTGGTGGTTTTCGCGGTGGTATTTAAACTATCCACACACGTATTTCAGACGGTTTGTATTCGTTAATTGCTAAAACGTACGCGTTTCGTGATCCATTTGTTAATTACATTATTTCTATTACGTGTTTAGTTATTCAGCTGCGTACTAGTGATAGATTAATGGTTAATTAGTTGTAAAAATCACAACAGTGGCATCACGAGCCATCGTGTAGAATTTGTAGTTACAAAGTAATAAAATTTGAAAAATTAGGGTGGTTCTTGTTTAATATGTAAGCCCTTTAGACGGTTTTTTTTTTTGCATAAAAAAATTCGATCTTTATGTATAAAGTTTAAATCTTTGTTGGTTATAAAATTAATTAGACGATAAAAAATTATAGGTTGTATATATATAAAATTTTATAGATTAAAACTTGATGCGTTTACTTGTTTATTGACTCAAATTTTATGTTTAAAATTAATTTGTTAATTTCTGCATCATGATAAAATACATGCAATTTTCATGGAGGGATAGTGATATTAATCTTGTTAATTGTTAAAAGAATTTTTATGCAAATTGATGATCAAGAATTAAATCATAGACATTAAATGTGATTTGGTAAGATCCTACGACTTTAAAAGCGAGGAAGACTTTAAGCTATGTCCTTAATGGGGGCTAAAAAGTTGCTTACATTTTTATGTGCTATGGGGTATTTATATTTGTATATGGCTTAGCAATCGATTATATCGGATGGATGTTGGCCGGAGTTTGAGTTTTTAGAACGAAGGAGAGCCTATATGAATATATACATGTTTTAATTATTTGATAATTAGGATCATAATTGATATTTGCATGACTTAATTGTTAAGTGTTTCTTAAATAAGTGTTATGTGTATTAGTTTTATGTTTATATTGTTTTTATTTTAAGTTTTGACTTGAGAGAAAATAAAAAGGGTTTTTTGGAAAATAAATATAAACATAACTAATAATTATGAAATTAGATTTATTATGGACTATTTTATAGTTCATAATGTGTTTTTCAAATAAAAGATTTAATTTTTATCAATGACGTAATTTGTAAAAGTACTACTTAGTTGCAAGGATAAGGTTCGGGGAGACTCATCAAGACTTCAGTCTTGTAGATACCATTACCCTATAATACATGACTACGTTGTAGTTTCCTTACCTTATATACTATTTAAGAAGTCGCGAATGGTTTAGGGTTTGAATGATTTTTAACCATTCTTTAATCTTTTCCCGCGATAAAATAGGGATTTAGCCGTACAATAGCAACGTACTTTCGATTTTGTTCCATCTTGGTACGTGAACTTTTTTTTGTTCCACTTAATGTAACGAACTTTCATGTTTTGGGTTACTTTGCACCAACTTGGATAGGCAACCGGATAAAAAGTTTGATTACCGGCTAATAGTCTACGTGGCACGTGAACTTTTTTTCTAATGTTCCGTTTTGGTACGTGAACTTTTTCTAATGTTCCGTTTTAGTACGTGAACTTTTTTTCTATAAAAAAAAAGGTTTTTGGTTAAAAAAAATTTAGAATTTTTTTCAAAATTAATTTTTTTTTCGAAATTAATTTTTTTTTTAA
>BQNB010021772.1:0-63824 GCA_026074375.1 Tanacetum coccineum | reverse complement strand
TGACCATTCATCCAAACTTACCCTTACAAATTCTCAAAGCTCAAACTGAAGCACTTAAGGAAGAAAACATCAAGGCCGAGAACTTACGAGGAATGGATAAATCATTTAATATACATCCTGATAGAACTCGTTGTATTAAGAATCGAAGATGGTTACCACTCTTTGGTAATATGAGAGACTTGATCATGCATGAGTCTCATAAATCAAAGTATTCCATTCACCCGGGTTCTGACAAAATGTATCAGGATCTAAAGAAACTCTATTGGTGGCCTAACATGAAGGCAATCATCGCTGAATATGTTGGCAAATGATTGACATGTTTTAGAGTTAAGGCAGAATGTCAGAAGCCATCCGGCTTATTGGTTCAACCAGAGATTCCTATGTGGAAGTGGGAAAGAATAATGATGGATTTCGTTATAAAACTTCCCAAAACATTAAGCGGACATGACACAATCTGGGTCATTGTCGATCGCCTTACCAAATCCGCACATTTCATCCCTACCCAAGAGACAGATAGTATGGAAACCCTTACAATGTTGTACATCAAAGAAATAGTCTCCCGGCATGGCGTACCAATATCCATCATCTCGGATCGTGATAGTCATTTCACATCCAGATTCTGGCAATCATTACAAAGTGCTTTGGGTACTCAATTAGACATGAGTACAACATATCATCCTGAAACCGATGGACAAAGTGAAAGGACCATCCAAACACTCGAAGACATGCTTTGAGCCTGTGTCATAGATTTTGGAAAAGGATGGGAAAAACACTTACCATTAGTAGAATTTTCTTACAATAACAGTTACCATGCCAGTATTAAGGTAGCACCATTTGAGGCACTTTATGGTCAAAAGTGCAGATCACTTGTTTGCTAGGCCGAAGTTGGAGATGTTCAACTTACAGGACCAGAGATAATCCATGAAACCACCGAAAATATAGTGCAAATTCGACAACGCTTACAAGCTGCAAGAGATCGACAGAGGAGTTATGCCAATATAAGGAAAAAGCCTTTAGAATTTCAAGTTGTAGATCGTGTTATGTTGAAAGTATCACCTCAAAAAGGTGTCATTCATTTTGGAAAGCGAGGAAAGCTTAATCCCTGGTACATTGGACCATTTAAGATTCTTAAAAGAGTCGGTCCAGTGGCATATAAACTTGAGCTTCCTGAAGACCTCAGTAATGTCCATAATACCTTCCACGTTTCTAATCTAAAGAAATGCTTATCTGACGAATCCCTTGTCATTCTAATGAAAGAGTTTCGACTTGATGACAAACTCAACTTTGTGGAAGAGCCAGTGGAGATTATAGATCAAGAAATCAAGCAACTAAAACAAAGTCGTATTCCTATAATCAAAGTAAGATGGAACTCTAAAAGAGGACCAGAATTTACATGGGAGCACGAAGATCAAATTCGTGCCAAGTATCCACATCTGTTTTCAAACATCACTCTGGCATCCAACTAAATCTCGGGACGAGATTTCTTTTAAGGGAGGGAGACTATAACAACCCGTAATTTTCATCAATGTAATTATCCATCTATTAAATTATATGCACTCTTTATATACCACCTTTTTAAAGGCCGGGAAAATTTTTTCCTGTTTATCTCCTGTATGCAAGTAACTTGAATCTTTTAAGTAACGAGCTCACACAACCTCTACCAATGCCATCTCTATCTATGTTTATGTCATATAAACATCCTAATATGTCAAGTCTATATCTTAATATCAGTTTACCAAGTACATTATTCATTTAACGTACTTTTCAAAACGTTCTTCAAAACAAGCATTAAAACGTTACCGTTAACATCAAAACCCTAATTATATGTATGTATGATTTTAAAAATAGATGTTGCAAGCCTCTAAAGCATGTGTACAAGTATCAATACATAACATTTGAATATCTTTTCCCTCCTAAATCAAGTTACAACATTCTAAAGCATAATGTACAAGCTAATCATGCCTAAAAACCTAATTAGGTCATTTAAGCTCCTAAACCATGTTTAAACTTTACCACCACTTTAGGGACTAATGGTTACAAGCACTTAATGCTATGACTTCTAAACCTAAATCTAACCCCTATTCATCCGAAAACCCTAATTTAAAACCCTAAACCCTAAATGAAACCTAAAAACCCCTCTAAATTCATTTTAAACCTAAACTAACCTAAAACATTAAAACTAAGCCCTAAACTTTAATCCTAAACCCTAATCTAATTCATAACCTTAATTCTAAACCCTAATCTATCCCTAATCCTAACCCTAATACACGAATTTAAAGTCCAAAACCCTAAGCCGAAACCAAATCCAACCCGACACCCCTTTTCTTTTATTTTGACCCATTTTAAACCCAACCTAGCACCCTAGCACCACTATTACCTCACCATGACCTCACTAGCAGCCACCCAAGCACCTTATAAGCACCTCCATCACCTCCCTTGGCCACCAAGGCTTCTAGTCACCTTCTTGTCACCCTTTGTAAACCGAACCTCCACACACCCCTTCCACCTCTTCATAGCTAGTTTCTAGCTTACAATACTCATCACCTAGCATCCCTTAATCACCACTCTACAGCCCTTGATCCCCACAACAAGAAAACTTGGGCACCAAGCTCATTTGAGCACTATATAAGCCGAAACATACACCCTCTTTCAATCACACCTCAAATTTCATCATACACTTAAATGGAGCTCTAAATCAGACCAAGAAGGATCAAGAGAAGTCCCTAAGCTCAGAATAGAAGCCAAGAATCAAGAGAAAAGAACCCTTGAAGTCGTTACTAGGCGTACCGATGCCCAAAAACCCCATTTCGAACCATTTTTTAGCTCAAGAAAGCTCACTCTTATCAATAATCTTATAATCCTATATTTAGAATGTTCATCAATACACTTAAGATCCATATATGGAACACTTGTTAAAGTGCCTTGAATCCTAAAACCATGTGTTTTTTTATTAAAACACCTAAAAGCGACATGTTTATTATTTTTTAACTAACGAACTTCCTTTTTTCTAAACTTTTGTTACGTTAGAACATCTTATTTTAGCTATCTAATAACTATAACCTCTGCAAAAATTCAATTGGAATCCTAAAAAATAAGCTTGCATGCTTTTTGGATTTGTTTTGTAATTTATTTCAAGCAAGGGGTATATCGTAACTTTCACTGAAATTTATAACTAAAGGGGCCTGAAAAATATCATTATTCTAAAGTTATAACTATAAGGACCTATTTTACCAAGTTCTAAAGTTAAAGGTTTAAATTATATATACTTTATATATAAAGGACTAAACTCGTAAAAGTTTATAAACCATGGATATATATTGCTATTTTTGCAAACTTAAAAATATAAGATATAATATTTTTATATAAATTATAAAAATATATATTAATATTATAAAACCCGATTTTATTAAAACCCGACACAATAATCGTTATTAATCATCGATCGGCGCATTATAAAACAATTACATTATAAATTTAACGTAATTTATCATCAAATAACTTTTGAAGAAACTTAAAATCTTATCGTATCACGTTACTAGGGAGCTTCATGTGAGGAGTTTCATTTGGGTATGCGTGTTGACGAGTTTGCTGGATTTACGATTTAAAATGTCCTGGCTTCTCAAACGTTTACTACATGACCTCTGAATTATGATGGCCCGAACAGTGATACAATATTTCCATAAAATTAATGAATCAAATATGTATGTTAAACTTTGTAAAGTTTTGAAACATAAACCATCCCGCTAAGACTTGACATATTACCCCAGGTTGTGTGACGAAGCCATTACTTTCACTTGATATACTTTTGCCATCAATCAGATTTCCCTTGTTAAGGTGAGTTCATAGCCTCGCATTTTACTCTTTTAAATGTTTCTGATTGCTAAGTAAAGCAACACACGTAATTATATAATATGATAGAAAATTACCAAATTACCCTTGAGGACAAAGGTAAAAAGGAAAATCTTCACAAATATATATAACATAATACGTATATTAACCAGGAAGTATGATTCTCGGGTCGTTATTCCCCAACGATTTATAAAATTGAAACCACGTTTGTTGTTTGGACAATGATTTGAATTGGTAACCAAGATTGATTTGATTATCTATTTCTACGAATTAAAAACAATTAAAATAAGCAAATGATAACAATTAAGCACGAAAACAAATAACGGGAAATTAAACTTTAACTAAAAACGCAAAACGGGAACCCTAAACGGCAGTTAAAAACCCTAAATTTCCAAATTTAAACCTAAAATGAATTTTTCTTTTTAAATAGACTCTAATTGACTAAAAAGTAAGTTTAAAGAAAACTAGAACAAAAACGGAATTGAAATGAGCTTAAAAACACGAAAAACGAGAACGGAAACGAATCCCGTTCTTTAAAAATTGAAATTTTGCAATTTTAACCCTACGAAAGCAAAACTAATTTTCCTAGAAACTTTACGATAAAAGAAAATTTTCTAAAAAAGAATTATATTTTTTTGATTATTTTTCTATTTTTTATGATTTTTTAAAGTTTTTAATAAAAATAAATGTTTAAAAATACTAAACTAAATATAAAAATTCTAAAAAAATACAGAAAATAGCTTGAACTAATATGGACTTAGGAAAAATAAGCTTAGTTACACAGCTTATCGAATAAGCTGTGTAAAAAGCTATAACAGCTTATTAAGCTTAAAAGGTAAAAACGTATACAAGTAATAAATTTTGTAAATGTATAATGAAAAAGACCCCAGGGCACGATGGCAGTGGTGTGTTGTGTGAGACGTTTATAAGGGTTGAGGGTGTTGAGGTCGGGGGTTCGAGCCTTGCTCACCCCCGATTTCTACCTTCCCCCCTTTTTTTTGAAAACATATAAAAGAAAAGTTGTAAATAAGCTAAAAACAAACACTTTTAATAAAAACACTTAAAGCTGAAAAGCACTAAATAAGCTGAAAAATGGCTTAAAAGGCAGAAAAAAACAACTAAAACTATTTTTTTGGCTTTTTGAAAAATCTAAGATCTTTAAAAGCTAAAAATAAGCTATACTATGACAAAATAATCTATTATTAAGCTGACACAATCCTAATAAGCTAAATGAAAAGAAATAAGCACAGAAATAAGCCTCTACAGCTGGAAAAATTCAAAAATATGTGTTAAAATTAAAACTAATAACCAAACAGGCCCTAAACCTTACTTTTAGCTTATATTTAAACCAACTAATGAACTTTTCATGAAATGAAATTTGGTTTTTTGCTTCTGTAATTAGTTAATGACTACTTTGTAAAAGCTTTTTAAAATCTTTTTTAAAAAACTAGAGCTTATTGAAAAAGTTAGAGTAAAAACAGACAGTTCAAGGGACAGCCATATGCTATCTTTAGTTTTTGTTTATTTAAAAGACAAAAAGATAATTTTGCAGAGCTAAAACGATGGTTAGATGAGAGTTGTTAATTAAAAATAAACTTGGAAAATGATGTAATATTACCCTAGATCTATTCTGGAATGATTAAAATATTAATCCTAAAAACTACTTTTACACTATGTATTCTTAATTGAAAATATTGTTTGTCTTTTAGAATGCTGATGAAGTTTGAACTTGGGTGATCAATGCGTTAAAACCTTTCTAGTAGCAGACATAAGAAATCAATCTAACACTTCTTCAACCACAAAACTGAAGGCCTACAACAAACACTTCTTATATAAGGCTAGATTCAAATTAAGCTTAAAATCCTACTATGATTGATTTAAATGTTACTGATTCAAGATTAAAGCAGAAAATCTTATGATAACTTTATCAAACTTTAATAATCTTATAGAGAAAACTAATTTTCTAGCCTACAATGTTTTATTAAACTCAGATTTTTAAAACTTAGAGAGCCACTAACAGTTCTAACCCTTAGTTAGAACTGTTGTGCCAAACACCCCTTTATAAATTCTCAAACTCATTTTAAACTTATGAAATTAAAATCTAAAACATAAAACTCAATTACCAGATGATGCACAGCTTTTAACTACTAAAATGAACTTATAACAATAAGTAAATAAGCCAGACTAGAAACAATAAGCTTATATATTATGCTCATTTTTTTATATTTTTTATGATTTATAAGACAAAATATCCAAAACAAATATCTAAATTTCAAAAGCTAAAAACAGATGATCAAACACTATCAATAAGCACTATGAGATAGAATTAAGCACAAATAAGCTAGACTATAAGCAGAATATAAGCATATGCAAAATTAAAGTATGTACTTAAAATTAAAGGTAAACTTAAAAAGCCTTAGTAAACAAAGGCCAAATCGCTGCTCCAAAGTGCACTTCAACAACTCTAGCTTATCTCAAGGATAAGCTAGTAAGGTCCTATGAACTCATCCATGGCTAGTTCATCATCCAAAAAGCTTAATCCATTCATAGCATAGGTATTAGTCTGTTTTTAAAGGTTTAAGTAGATTAAGTGACTTATTTGAGCTTAATCTTAGCTTAAAGACTAAGATGAGCTTATGAAGAGCTTTTGACGGATTATGGGACTGATTTGGAGCTTTTATTAGAAGATTATAGTAAGTTAAAAAACAGATTTTATAGGGTAAACTTTAATTTTATTGGATTAAAACAGATTACAAGCTTAAAATTTAAACTAATATAAGCTTAATAAGACATTACATTTAAAAAGGAAGTTACATAAGCTAAAATTCTATAAGCTACTAAAAACTAAAAACGGGGAAAAAGAAGATAACATCATGTGTGTGAGTGAGGTCTTTATATAGCACTTGAGAGAAGCTTCTAGGCTCAAATTCTGTTATACGCTCCTCTTGATCTCGTCCCTTCAATCTACCCAATCATTGGATCATAACTTTGAGCCGTTGGATTAAATGAGTGAGCACACGGATTGCCAACGTGGCATTTCGTTATTGTTGAAATTATTGTCACGGTCATTGTACTTCTCTTCTTTTGCAAAGGAATTAGTGTAAAAATCCCATCCTTGTGTGTTTCTTGTCAGTCCCACGTGTCCAATCTTGTGGGTTTCCACCAATGAGAGCATCATGTGACGTTTTCTTTTGCCAAATCATAGCTTGGTACTTGAATTATGCTGCCACATCACTAATTATGATTTGCCCTTTGTTTTTTTAACGCAGGGTAAATGGAGAAGACAATGAATAGTAGTAACTCCTTTTCCCGTGTTTTTTACTTATAAAAGGGTGCGTTTGATTTTTTTTCTTTGACCCGGGTTTATACATTCGTTTGACTTCGGGCTTATATAAAAAATATGGACCACGGGTAAAAGGGATTGGGCCAAGGGTTGTTTGGGCTTGGTTATAGGTTAACAGGTTGTTTGTGTTTAGGTTATTATAAGGAGATAACGAGTGTTAACTCTTTATATTAAAGAGTTAACACCGTTAGGGCTTAGGGATTATTTGTGAAATTAGGTTTAAACTATGAGGGCTGTTTTGGGTGTTTTTGGGAGTTTTGTCTTCTTGTGGTTGACTAATATTGACCAAGGGTTGACTTTTGTTGACCTTTGATAGCATTCTCCCGGCTCTTGTATTCTCTTTCCTTTCCCGTGCCCGTGTTTGTCCGGTTTTGACCGTTTTCTTGTGATTTTTGCATTATCCGTACCTACACAATCACAAAGACAAAACAAGCAATATACAAGCATTTTAAGCATAATTTTGTCTTTTATGGGTCATTTTTGATATAGAACGGATATGTGTTTTCACACATATCAGCATGATACGATTTGGGTCGTTGTGGATAGATTGACCAAGTCGGTCTCTACTTCTTACTATTCTGTGAAAAACTACACAAGAAGGAAAAATAGCAAAGATTTTTTTCCAATGAGGATTGTAGCGAGACATCGGTGTGCGTGGTGTCAATCATTTCAGGACCGTGATGGTTGGATTAACGTTCACACTTGTTATGGGCAAGGCTTTTCATAAAGCATTGGGTACGAGACTAGCATGAGTACGGCACCTTACCACCTCAGACGACGGTCAGAGTGAGGTACTATTCAGACGCTGGAGGAATATGCTTCGAGCTTGTGTTATGGAATTTTCGCGGTGGCAGCTTAGATACTCATCTTCTATTAATTGAGTTTTCCATTAAATCACAGTTACCACACAAGCATTAAGTGCGCACATTCCGAGGCTCTGTACTGGGCGGAAATGTAGATCCCCCGTGATATGGACTGAAGTAGGAGAAAGTTAGCTTATTGGATCAGAAATTGTGCAAGAAACGACTGAAAAGATTGATCAAATTATGGAAAGATTGAAGACGGATAGGAGTCGCCAGAAAAGCTATGCTAATAAGAGGCGTAAACCTCTTGATTCAAAAGTTGTGAGACCGAGTGTTACTTAGGTATCTCAATGGAAGGGAGTGGTACGATTTGAAAGAAAGGAAAATCTAGCCCACGATATGTGGCGACATTTAAAATCTTGGGCATTGTTGGCCGTTGGCTCATCGGCTGAAGTTACCCCAGGAGCTAAGCTTTGTGTTTGTCCACGACACATTTCATGTGTCGAAACTCAAAAAAAAAAAAAAATTTAACATGCTTGGATGAGACAGATATTCAGGTGCCTTTAGATGAGATTGAGGATTGATGAAAAATCTACGTTTTGTTGAAGACCTTCTGAGATCGTAGAACGAGATGTGAAAAAGCTAAAACGAAGAAGAATTCCGTTAGTCAAAGTTCGTTGGAACTCTCGGCAAGGAGCTGAGTATACCTGGGAACATAAAGACCAATTCCGGATGATATATCCACATCTTTTCTCTGAACCCGTACCTTCCTCAAGTGCTGCAACTTGAGCCTTGAGGACAAGGCTCTTCTAACCGTGTATTTTTAGGTCATTTTATGACGCCATTTATTTCGTCATAATTTCACCATTTATTTTATTTTAGTTTCGTACGCGTTTACTTTTAATTCTTATTATATAGTTAAATCGCGTAAACTAAAAATCAACAATTAGCGTAAACGGACACCAAACGAATTAAAGTTTTCGTCAAGCAAGCAATATATTATTTTTACGAAAGTAATAATCAACTTTTTATATTTTATTTTTATTAGTTACGTAAAACGTTTACGTTTCGTAATTAAATACGTTTAGGCATACCCGGAAGCACCAAAACTTTTCTACGCTTCAACAAATAACCATTTTTATTTCCAATGATCAAAGTTTATAAAACCTTACCCATGTACATCATATGGGACGTCCCACATATAAAACAACCAAGACTTACACAAATTGCAAGTATACACTTTAATAACAAAACTACACTTACATTATAACTTATACTTTTTATTTAAATGCAAGTATACATTCTTTATTCACCAAGAATTAGCTAGATATTATTTCCTCATTTCCATGGGATGATCTATACATTAAGGAACATAAAGACATAAGCATTAATAAGCAAGGGCCATGTACAAGCTAAACCTAGCTCATGACTAGTGGTTTTGACCACTAGTCATCCTCATTTTACTCCCTTGGTTCCCAACCGTCCCCCCCTTGGAATCTTCCTTGGATATTTTGACTAGATTATTTATACTTATAATTGCACTTTAGGAAGGATAAAAATCACACAACACTTTCACTTGCTAAAAATCAACTCCTACCTCTCTTTCTCTCTTATTTACCCACGTCCCAAAATATTATCATACCAAAACCATACAAAAATTTATTTAACAAATTTACAAGCTATCATACATCATTACTAAGACATACTAAGAAGATTTAAAGGCTTGGTTAAGCTTTTACAAGAGTTAAACAAAGGAAACGCTAGTTAAGGTTTTCTTTGGAAAAACTAGGATTTTCATCCTTGTTTTCAAGCTAAGGATTAAAATCACAAGGGTGTGATTTGTTCTTCCATTCACCACTCATTTACCTAAGGTTACCTAAAACTCTTTATAACTTTACATTTATGATTTTATGCATATGTAAGTTCTATGTAGTTAATCACCATTTAGGAAACTTTTAAACATGTAAAATGGACGTGTACTTATAATCATGGTTTTGTATACTTTTACACATGTTATGTAGTTGTAAATATTATGTCATAAAGGAAATATAAGTATTGTATCATGTTGGTTTAAGTGCAAAAGGTTCATGTATACACTAGTAATTAGTAGTTACTTATTAAAAGTTATGGACAAAAAGTGTTGTAAATGACTTGTTAATCTTGTTAACATGGACTCATGTGGACAAAATATGGACTAAGGACTTATAATATATATAAGAAAAGGACTTGTGGTATTTTATCTAAACAAAAAACTAATAAAAACAAAGTTATATAAATAAATACATATGTATTAAAAAGGGGCTGTTTGAGTTTGACTTTTAAAGCATGGATTTTATTGTTTATAAAAATAGTACGTCTCATGACGATTACAAGCATGTAAGGAAGTTGAAAAACGAATTAATAAGGAATAAGATACGTAGTTTACGAGTTATACGTTAATAAACCGGTTTATAAAAGAAGTTTTATAAAAACAAGTTATAAACCACTACTGATATATAAGGTTTATTATTTTTCACAGATAGTAGTTATTTTTAGGATTCTAAAACAATAAGAATCGTAATTTTTCAATCAATAACGAAGGAGTTATGAATTTCGCGAGTTTACGACAATAAATACTTTTATAAAACTATTTTTATAAAAGTTACTATTCACATCAGTAAATAACATTTTGAAAACATCATTAATATGATATAAATTTTAATAACAAAGACGTGCTCGAAAGAATCGCTAAAAACGGAGCTATAACGAATAAAATACGACATTTACGGGTTTTACGTTAATTAAAGTTATAAAAATAAGTTTATAACTGGAATGAACAGTAAAAATCACTGTTCATTAGAGGACTAAAAATATGAAAATATAATATTTTGATAACTCGTCTTAATACGAAAGTGTGGACATAAGAAACGTAAGAAACGGGCTTAAAACGATAATGTTACGTCGTTTTTACTAATGAAATATTTATAAATGTTTTAACTTTATAAATACGATTTCACAAACGCAATTAGATAGTGATGTAGCTATATAGAATTGTAGATGGTAGTAGTTAATCATCATGCTTAGTACTTATACGGCCTATATTTAATTAGGTTGCATTCCGACTTTACCGTGACGCCTTTTCTGTTATATTTGGATTATCATTAACTCAAGGTGAGTTCATAGCTCCATTTCTATCTACTTGTTTTACAAACTCTACGGGGTGAAATTACATGCTTGTTTTACTTTGGACACAAGTGTTTTAAACTGTATGCTACCCAGATTATTGCCTGAATGCTATTGCCTAAGAGCCGCGAATACGGGTGCAAATCCTTTATAATTACGAACTCTAGTGCAAATCCCTTATAATTACGAACTCTGGTGCAATTCCCTAAGAATTATGAATACGGCTTTGATGTCATAAGTCTAGTTCAATAATACCTATTTTGGACTGCTGAATATGCTTCATAGTCTACCATTACTTAAATCTTGTGGTCCACCCTTTTACTGATAAACCTATGAATTCACTTAACCTTTGTGTTGACTTTTAGCATGTTTAATTTCAGGTTCTAAGGTGCGATTCTGGAGGGGAGCTGCGGGGATATCATGAAGATGGATTCTGTGATTTCTTAAAATTTGATGCACTCTTAAACTTTTAAAAACTTAAGTCATCTTTTGAAACAGTAAAACTTTTATGTTACAAATGCATGTTGAAGTCTTATGAAGTTTACCAAGTATGTGGGACCTAATGTGAAAACTCTAATATTTTATAATGCATCAGAGGTTACTTATTTAAAAACGTCTCTTTGAGGTCGTTTCATATATCTTGTTTGTTGTACTACGACGTGACACCCCATTGTTACCATTCCGCTACAAGTCTGATTTTGGGGGTATTACAAATTGGTATCAAGAGCCAAGGTTATAGGGAACTGGGTCATTTTCAAAACCTAGTCTATAACCAAATTTTTTTAAAAGATTTTCTTTTCCTTCATTTTCAAGATACAGAATCCTTCATCGTTGGTCCGATATCCACGTACGCATCCTTCCCGATCCCTTATATGCTTTATGTGGTATCTTTAATTGCATATTATGCGTTTAACAAGTGGGTAAAACTTGGTATAATAATAATTATGCATATGTATATATATACGGCATCCGTCCTATGGGGTACTTCCATATATATATTTCAATACTCGCTACTCGCGAGAAGATTAATTTTTATAAGCATTGATGCTATATAATAAAATCATTCCTGATATATGATGAGTTTAATTTCGTATATGGTTAAGCTATATATACGACGTTACTAATATAAGTAATTTTCTTTCTCTGTAGTGTCATGGACGTACCATTGTTGTTGGATCATGAGTTTGATTTCTTCGCTGCTGAGCCTGTGCCAGGACTTGCCGAGGCACCCGACAACCAAAATGGGTGGATTGAGTGAGATGTGCCACTGGGAGGTGAGATGGATGAGCCGATGGAGAATCCAGGGTTTGACGACGAGGAGGAGTTGAATGATTTATTGGATGATGATCAGGATGTTAGAGATGAGGAGATTGAGAAGTGGTTGATGGCCCCAGTGACGCCCCCGAGAGCTACTGTGACTGTTCCTAGCACCTACGAGGTTGGAGGTCCATCTATGGCTACACCCGTGGGACACCCTCTTACTACTATGACATCTGGAGTTTCTACGCAACCTCAAGTGATTGATGACTTATGTGATAGGATGAGCAATTTGGAGTATAGGCACGGAGAGCTAGTGAAGAAGATGGTGATAGTGAGCGATGCTGAGGTGACTGATAGGATTACTATAAGGGAGATCCATCCTCAAGTGACTACTTTGGAGGGGTAGGTACAGACCCTGCAGACCTCATTGCATGGAGTCTAGTTGCAGAACCAGCAGCTGTAGACTAGATTGTCTGATATGGAGAAACGTGAGGGCACCTGGATAGCATACATGTCTTGGATGGAGGAGCACCTTGCAGTTCTAGAGAAGAAACTTACGGGACCGCCTACTGGACCCCAGTAGTTACCTTCTTTTATTGTTACCATGATGATCTAGGATCTTTTGTATAGATACACTAAACTGCTAGTGCCAGTTAGTGACCTTGTGCTGCCGGGTGAAATTTTTGTTCTCTCTGTAAACACCGCAGCCCTATTAGGAGTTATGTAAAACCTTGTGCTAGAAACTTAGAAAACTACCGATGTATCTTTGGGAATTATGGAAGTAGCATTGAAGGATTGTAGTACTAAGAAACCATGTAGTCTTTTGAACCCTTTTAGCTATCAAATTGTGGTGTTGTAAAAAAAATCGTCAATTTTATTTCGACCTTCTATTTATTCATGCAAGCCCTTACTAAAACATTATGATTCTATGAAACATATCACTGTCACACAATAAAGCAAATTCGTTAAACTATTTCGTTATCAACTCACACACAATTTGTTTCCACAACATAAACCCCTTACTATTACATTATGAACTGTCATGTGATCCCTTCGAAAAACCATTTTGATACTACCTCATAGACAATTCTATTATCTTCTCATAAACAAAGTCGATGTCATTAACAAACTACCTTACTATCGCTTGTGAAACTATCATTTTATAAACCATTTTACTATCATTGGCAAACTATTTTACCCTCGTCCAATAAACTGATATTTTATAAACTATTCACAATCATATTACGAATACCTTATGAATTACTTTCTTGACATCTTATATACTATATAAAATAAAGAAACAACTACGTTCTCCGAAACACTTTAAATACATTTTGTAAACCGATGAGTCTATAACATGAAATGTACGATTTTGACAAACAAATAAATGAATGACCTATTTTTAATCATAAATAGTGTACGACAATAAGTTTTGACGAGGACGGACATGTCATCGTTTGGTCCTCAATTATACATAACCTGATCAATTATGCATAATTCAGGAAAAACCACGTTATGTCAGAAGCCGTCGCCTCTAAAATCTTTCCCTTCCTTGGGAATAAAAATCTACATTTGAGCGAGAGTTTTCATGAATCAAATATTTGTACCTTAGCTATGGATCACTATGCAAGAAGCCATTTTAAATTTAAATGTTTGGGAAAAGTCCCATACTTATCATCATAAATCAAACATCTTTCTTCCATCCCTTTTGTTATCCTTAAACCCTTTCCTCGTCATTTTTGACTTAGGACGTCGCTTTAACCAAGCCGAGTCAGTAAAGAAATGGAAGACCCCCGAATCACCGACAGAGATCCGTTAATTTTAGGATTGGCGGGTTACTACCGTAGATTTATTGAGAATTTCTCCAAGATCGCCAAGCCCCTCACCCTATTGGCTCAAAAGAATAAGACATATGGGTGGATCGATAATCAAGGTAAAGTTTTCTGTATTCTAAAAGAGAAACTATGCAATGCTCCTGTGTTAGCACTCCCCGATGGACCAAATGACTTCGTGGTCTATTGTGATGCATCGAAACAAGGTTTTGGGTGCGTGCTGATGCAGCGAGGAAAAGTGATAGCATACGCGTCAAGACAGTTAAAGACACATGAGAAGAATTATACCACCCACAACCTGGAGTTAGGTGCGGTGGTGTTTGTAACACCCCCAAAATGGGTCGCAGCGGAATATGGGTTGGCGAGTGTTACTTCATAGATCAATAGCACAAGATAAGAGAACGACCTCTATATGAGTCGTTAAAATTGATACATTGGCTTAAATAGACTTGTTTGTTACAATAGCCGAAGCTTAAATAGTTCATCCATGATAAGTAAAGATTTTAAGACATAACAAATATTCCCAAAATGTAATGCATCCAAATCTTTATAGTAATGACTCCAAAATGATGACCACCAATGTATCCTTGTTTCTCGTACCTTATTGACCTGAGAAAAAACATGCTTTAAAACGTCAACATAAAGTTGGTGAAATTCACAGGTTTAGTAAATGTATAAAATAGGACCACAAGATTTCCAATGTAAGACATGTAACACATACAATATCTTAAAAGTAATTACGAGTGCACTAAGCTCATGACACCGAAGCTCGACATATATGTATGCAATTTAATGCACTAAATGTGCCCATGTAGATGTTCAAACCCGCAACATCCAAAATGTTCCGACATGTATACGTTCGTTGTTTCAGTACTGTCGAAACCGATGAGCGCTACTCACCCGAACGGGGATGTCAATCCCAAATAGATCTATTCATAACATTCGCGCTCGCTAACTAGCAATTGACAGTTCATGAAAGTGGGCAATAGTGGGTTTAGCTACTTAGGCCAACTCATAATATGTTTAAAAGAGTACTTGCGTCCAAATGTAAAACAATGCATGTAAAACCTTGCACCATTATTTTACCAAGTGTTATACCGTATATCATACATGTATTTAGTCCTCTAATTGTCCATGTCATTTGTCCATATGAAATCATCAAGTACTTTATATAACTTCAAAATAAATCTAGGTGGTGATTAACTTACACAACAAGTATGTACATAATAGAAAATTAATGAATGAACATAGAATACTTTAAATAGACCACATATTCATAGCTACACCACCACCTAATAGTTTTTTATTAATTAATTAAAAGTCAAAAGATAATTAACTCGTACTTTGATAAAATCAAAGCGTGTGTACTTGGGTCCGTAAAGGAAATATTATTTTTCGTTATAAATGCATCGATTGTAAAAACATATGATTTAATAATGCTATTTTATGTATTAAAATAATTATTTTATAAAAATTTATATAAAGAATATAAGTGAATGCGCGCAGAGTATTTAAAATACTTTACATATCTTTATTCTTTCGACTCCGTTTTATACGTTTTCTTATGTCCAACACTCCGTATTAAAAAATGTTTTATCAAAATATCAATTTATACAAGTTTAACCCACTGATGAACAATAACTTTACTATTCATCACAGTTTATAAAAAAAACATTCTTTATAAAACTAATTATTTTTAACTTAATTAAATCATAATTCGTTCGTTATAGTCCCGTTTCAGAGAACCTTAAGTCCATGGATTAGTATTAAGAAAATATTATCAAAATATTAATTTATAAAATCAAATCCCAGATGAACAGTAATATTTAACTATTCACAGCAGTTTTCGTAAACAATATTTTTATAGAATTCAAGTTTAGAAGATGGTATTGGTTTGTAACAAGTTTATAGGGGGTTATTTTTTATTATTTTTATTATAACAAACAAAAACAAAACACGAAACAGAAACAAAAAAATAACTATCAACAACACACAAGACCCCTCCTAAACAACTTCGAAAACCAACGTTTTTCGACATCCATACATGCTCACGACCATCTAAAAGAGTACTATTTTTATAAAAAATAAAACATAAAGTAATAAAATTCGAACTTCAAAAATATATAATAAAGTCATAGATTAGGGTTTCTAATTAAAACAAGTAATTTACAATCATTTTTAATTAGGAACCTTGCACCATTAATTTACCAAGTGTTGTACCATATATATCACATGTAATTAGTCCTCTAAATGTCCATGTCCTTTGTCCATATGAAATCATCATAAACTTTATATAACTTGAAAGTAAAACTAGGTGGTGATTAACTAATGCAACAAATATGTAAACAAAAGAAATTAAATAAACGAGTATTGAAAACTTTAAATAAGACCTTATAGGCATCAATTAGGAGATGAACACAAGATGAAAACCCCAAACAAGCCTCAAAACCAAAACCCAAATCAAGAAAACCCTAAATATGTTTTCTAATAAAACCATGTTAAACCCTAATCCAAGCTTCCCAACACCTTGAGTAGTCCCTGGTAGTCTTAGGAAGACAACACTTGAACGCTTGGAATACTTGGATGCAAAAGAAAAATGAAACCCTAAATGATTAAGGTTGGCCGGGAGTGGGTTTTTAACTTAAAAAGAGAGAGTATTTGCTTGATTTTTGCTTGTAGAAGTGTGAGAATATAATGTGCACTAGTTACTTTCATTATATAAGGCTTATGAAACTAGGAAACCACCATAATCTAAACCATGGATGTGTAAGTGGTAAAAGGACAAGGTCAAAGACCTTTCCTCCTCCCTATGTGCATCCCACGGCTGAAAAGGGGTGGGGAGTACATATGACAAGCCAAATGTTTAGACCATGAGCTTAAGGTACTTAAGGTGTATAGATTTATCAGTTGTAGAAATGATTTTAGACAATATTAAAGATTTAATCACGGGTTAAATGTAAAGATCCGGTTCTAAGATGGTATAGGAGAGAAAAATAATTAAATTTTGAGTATTGGGTATAAAACGTGTATTTGTTTAAGTGTAGATGGGGTAAAGGTGCTTCCAGTTACGACCGAAAGTAAATTTATTGCGAAAACGAAAGCGTTTTTAACGAAACCAACAAAATAAATATGAAAATGTTATAAATTAAACTCCAAATAATCATAATAACAAACTTGCTCGATGTCAACTTTAATTTTGTTTGATGTCCGTTTACATTGATCATTTTGAATTTTAGTTTACGCGATTTAACTATAAGGTAATAATTAAAAGCGAACGCTAAAACTCTAAAAATAATCAATGGAATTTAATTAAAGTTTGAAATAACCTGAAAATGAAAATGTTACAGTCTCCACCCGTTAGAAGAGCCTTGTCCCAAGGCTCAAGATGCAACATTCTTCGAGTGTGGTTTTTGTAAGAGGTGTGGATCTTTAACCCGGAACTATCTTCGCGTTCCCACGTGAACTTTGGACCTCTCATTTGAGTTCCATCGAACTTTTTGATGATAGGTAATACGACTTCGCCTTAAGCTTCTTGATCTCACGCTTCCAAGATTCCACGGTTCCTTCCACAAAAAAGAGTTTATCATCAATGTTATATCATACTAACTGAAACGCCAATGGCTCGTCATATAAACACTTCCGTTTATATTGGATACCTGAAAATGTTGCTTGAACCCTGCTTTAACTATTAGTGGTAGTTCGAGTCTATAAGCAAACGGTATCCCACAGATACATTTGCTAACACCGTTGAAAGGTCCGAATATACCCTCGGTTCAACTTTACCCGTTTTTCCAAAAACGCACGACCCTTTTCCAAGGTGATACCTTTAACATAACCCGATTCGCCACCTAAACTCTAAAGGCTTACGCCTTACATCGGGCGTAACACTTTTTGGCGATCACGAGCAACTGCATTCTCTGCTTAATTTGGACAATCTTTCTCAGGATTGTGTTTTCAATCAAAAATCATCAAAATGCACAAGTTCTAGACCGGTGAGTCGAGCATCTCCGACCTTAGCCCAACACACAGGTGACCGACACTTTCGGCCATAAAGTACCTCGAATGGGGCAGCTTTAATACTAGCGTGGTAGCTGTTGTTGTACGAGAATTCAATCAACGGTAAGTGTCCTTCCCAACCATTCCCAAAGTCTATCACGCAAGCGCGTAACATATCTTCAAGAGTTTGTATGGTCCTTTCGCTTTGCCCATCAGTCTCTGGATGGTATGCCGTAATCATGTCCAAACGCGATACCCATCACTTTCGAAATGACCTCCCAGAAAGTTTGATGTAAACCGAGGGTCACGATCACAAATTGAACGAGACTGGTATCCATGCCTTGTGACCACTTCTTTCAAAAACATCTTTGCTCAACTTTGTCCCATAAGGTACAGTTTCCCTCATTGGTAAAAAGTGTGCAGACATAGTGGAGTCGTCTACAATTACCCATAGAGGGTTCCGTTTCCCCTTTTCGTTCCTTGGGAGCTTGGTGACAAAGTCCATGGTGATAATTTCCCATTTCATTGAATGAATCGCTGGTTTACCAGTAACCAGATGGTTTTTGGTGTTCAGCTTTGACATTTAAACACGTCAAACACTTGCTAACATAGGTGGCAATGTCGTCTTTCATGTTGGGCCACCAGTACAGTTGCTTCATGTCCAGGTACATCTTATCGGAAACCCCGGTGAACATAATACTTCGACTGTGAGACTCATGCATAATCAGATCCCTTAGTCCCATAGCAACTGGCAACCAACTACAGTTGTTAACACAGTACCCGTTCCCGCTAGAACGCGTTCCAACTTCTCATTTCCTAGGCTTCACTGGATCCATTCGAGTTTCTCAATCAACCATGACCGCCTACGTCTTCAGACTTGAGGTTTTCTGTTTTATCTTGCCTCAAATCCTGAGCCTCCAAAATCCCTTTGGGAAGTCTAAACCGATAGTCATAAACTAGAGGCCCCGAACCCCGTAAAGGCTTTACTACGTTCCTTTCTGCTCAATGCAGTCAGACCACTAATTTGCTTTTCCTGGGTGATAGCGGGATGTTTCGCAATCATAATCACGAAGCAATTTCCAACGCAACGGCGTTGTCACATGTTAAACTCCCTTCTGTCAAGGATGTGGTTGTAAACATTGTGGTCAGTGAACACTGTACATTTTGTCCCGTACAGATAATGCCTCCAGATCTTTAGAGCGAACACAACTGCGCCTAACTCCAAATCATGAGTGGTGTAATTTTTCTCATGAATCTTTAGTTGTCGTGATGCATAAGCAATCACCTTTTCTCTTTGCATTAGCACCGCTGCCTAACCTTTGATTGAAAGGCATCACGAGTAAGCGATATAAGTCTTCAGTTTCCCATCGGATAACGCTAAGAAACGTGCACTACACAATTTCAGCTTAATCAACTTAGAAAAGCTCTTGCTGCCTTGTCACTCATTCAAACTTTTATCTTCTTTCTGAGTCAAGCTTGGTTCATTTGGCTTTGTGCGATCTTGAGAATCCTTCGCTTAATCTTTTCGTGATAGTAGCCTGCTAAAGCCCAAAAAAATTGACAGAATCTCCCGTTGCAGACTTATGAAAATGCCCAATCCTTTGACAGATTCAATCTTGGCAGGATCCACATGAATACCCTGACTGTCGATCACATGACCAAGGAACGACTTTTAGGGAAACAAATTCACATTTAGAGAATTTGGCAATACACACTGTTCCTTCATAAGCAACACCAGAGTAACATGATGTCTCTGCATGCCTCTTGCTTGCTCATCGAGTATATCAGACTGTCGTGCGATAAAGACAATTACGAAGTTAATCCAGGTATGGTTTGCACACCCGATTATGAGATCCATAAAATACAGTAGGTGCATTAGTCCAAGACCAAACGGCAAAAACTTGGAAACTCGTAATTGCCCATATCGAGTTCTAATGCGTCTTCGAATATCATCTTCACGAACCCTGTTGAGTTGATGATAACCCGGGAGCCTCAATTTCTATCGTTGAGATAGAATACTTGAACCATGTAGTTGTGATCGAACAAATCATCCATCCTGGGAAGCGGTTAATAAGCGTTTCTTTACCCGTCAGCTTATTCAATTCCCGGTAATCGAAACACACCTGAATGATCCCTTCTTTCTTCATCGCTTTGACAAAGAAACAAGACCGGATCTCCCCAAGGTGATGTAACTGGTGGTCTTATGAATCCTTTGTCGTAAATTTCTTTTAATTTGTCCGACAACTCCTTCATCCCACGGATGGGCAACGATAAGGTGCCCGTAGCAGACTTGCGCAGCCTAGGAACCCAGATCTATCTGAAATTGGCACTTGCGGGTGGTGGGATACACCCCGGTCAATTCCTCGGGAAAAATACTGCAGCTTCCAGGAAAGTTCTTGGACTATTTGTACTTCATCAAGTTGCATCTCCTTCGCTTGTCTTCCGCCTCTTTCCAAAGTAACCCTTTGCTAAAAGATAGGACATCCCTCCACAAATAATTTTGTGCTTTGGTACACGATATGAATGTTCAATTCGGAACTCGTGTCCGTTGTTGCTCCGTCACCATGAAAGAAAAAAGTCTTGTCCTCCAAAGGGAACACGAAGCAAAGCTTTCTCATCACAGACGATTACGGCATGTAATTTTGTTAACCAGTCCATACCGATAATGAAACGTCGAAACTACACCATCTCCTAAAACCGGGCATCAAGTTCGAGTTTGAAAGGATGTATTTAGAAAGTTTTAGAGTGCAACCCCGATAATGTGTATTAGACCCAAATTATTCACCGTCAGCATAACTCAACATCATAACCAGAACTAATTTAGGTTGGAGATGATATACAATCAAAGTACTAAATGCATTAGAATATGAAACTTTTATCGGCAACCAGTGTCCAAATAGTATGAAGCATAAAACTTGTTATTTAGGAGAGAACGACCCGTGACAACATTAGAGATCGGGTTAGGTTCCAGCAAGCCCAACAGCATAATAGCGCTTGCTAAGCAATTCCATTTCCAGCCCTATTCCCTTGGATTTCCATTCTTCAGCTTTAGTGCAGTCACTCCTGTAGTGACCTTAGCAATCCACACTCAAAGCAGTGAATAACTCGGGATATTGTTTCCTTGGGACCTCTGGTAATTGTTGTTAGTTGTTGATGTATGTTGTTGTAGTTATTAGCAGAAGGTCGAACCCATACAGTCAAGTGGCCGAGTTACCATCTTTATGCAGTTCGAGCACTTGAGAGTACATGGCCCATCGTGTGTGATAATTGGCACTTGGCACATAAGTGTTTGGTTCCTCCATAAGGCTTCTTATCTCCAGGTCCAGTAGTGTAAGCCGTGCACAATTGTTTTTCTTTTGAATAGTTTGTTGTATTGGTTTTGGGTTGTTCCTTGAGAGTCTCTTTCATAACTTCCTCTTGTTCTCTGCTTGGCGTTCAGGCTACATTGAATCATCTTTTTGTCCATCATTTCAGTAGCAAATTCAATTGCCTCTTGCATTGTCTGAGGCTTGGATGCCTTAACACTACCATGAATCATGTCGGGACGACCACCGACATACCTTTCCACTTTAGCTGATTCCTCAGGGAACATCTTCTAAATCACACATGAGTGCCAACACTTGGAATCGTGTGATTGTAGTCATCAAATCATAACCTCTTTACCCTTCAGGTTCCAATATTCAGATTCCAGATTTTGAATCTCGCCCCTAGTGCAATACATATCTATATCATCCTTTTTCAAAAGCCGTCCATGGCAAAGTATATGCCAACACCCTGTCCGACACCCTTACTTGTTAGTTCCACCCCCACGTCAAGGCACATTCCCACTATTGAAGAGTACAAAGAATCGAACTAACCTGATTTGTAATAGCACAGTTGCTAATAAGGAAAACAGATTCCATCTTTTCAGAGTCCCATAGTTGGTCAGGTGCACAAGCGACTCCTTCATGACCCAGTGAAATTATAGGCTGGCACATCAAGAAGTCAGTGTAAGTGCATCTCGTTGAGTAGTCACTTGCCTTCTTCCTTCTTCCGCCGTTTTCCTGAACCATGGCTGTTAAGATCGCTCATCTCTCTTCTGCTTGACATCGCGTTCCGCTAGAGCAGCAGCAACTTTCCTTGATCAATTAGGCTTGGAGTTGAGCCTCAGTGACAGTGGTGGTATGAGTGGTTGCTGTGTGCGGTGTTGTCCCCTCGTGGTCTACTTATGTTGGTAAACATTTTCTTCAAAATCAACAAGAATATAATACACGTCAGGTTCACACATCATAAACTTAAACGTACATATGCATAATATATAAAATAGGGAAGAAAAAATCACAATGCACAGCGAAAATATACAACTAAAAGGAAATCAACAATGACATAATAAATCAACAACATACACAACATCATGATAATCATAAAGATGGTCCTGATTACACACAAGTTCAGTACAATGAGATTACAAAAACTGAAAATATGGAACTAAGCTGTGTAGCTGGGATCACCCATACTACTTAGCACAAGCCATATAATGTACTAAAAAGATAAAACAAAAGTCCTTACAGCCTAATAGCTGGGAGTAACCAATAAAACTTAATAGGCTATACAAGATAGCTACAAATGATGCATGACTAACTGCTGCTAAGCATGCTCAGCTGGTGCATCCTGAGGCTCAGGTTCCGTCTAGCCTCTAGTGTACGCAATACGTCCAAGTGCTGTAGTTCAACTAGTCTGAAGTGATGTGGTATGATCAATCATGTGGCAACCTTGTTGCCTCTAGTGTACCTAACATGTTCCTCTATGCTGCACTCCTCGTCCTCCGAACTAGTCCATGCTATGCGAGCATAAATAGCCTCTCTATCTATAGCCAAAGCTGTGCGGCGGTGTTGTATCCTCTCTCTGTATAGTGTGTTGATTAGGGCTCCCAAGTAAGCCCGGTCATCACGTGCCTCCTCAAATCGTACCTCGAACACGCTAGCCCTATCTAACAGTAGTAATCCCAAGCTCTTGTCACTAGGACTATCATCTGTGCTTTGAACTCCTACCAAGGTGGTCGGTGCTATCTCCATTCATGGCCTCAACAATCTCATCCCAAGTGTACAACCTCTTAGAGTCAACCCTAGGCTGTCCTCTCGCCAACCAAACTCATATACCAGCCGATGAACTCTCCCCGAACTCTATCCGGGAGCGTAGTAGTAAGACAAGCTCTCTCCAGCGGCATAGAACGATCAGCCCAGTAAATATCAGATTCCTGTGGTACAGTAGTGGGAGTGGAAATGGTGGTGTGATGCAAACCTGCAGCTCTCGATCAGAATCCCGGCTGCCCTATAGCCTAATGGGTGCGTCCTGTACTCAGTAGGCTAGAAGTAGTGTGATGGTAGGGGAAAAAGGTTGAAGATACAACAGGTAGTGGTGGTGTAGGTTCGGCAGCATGCAAAGCAATGCGTGCCTCCAAGGAAGCCACATCGGTGTATCAGGTCTAACACTCTTCGTGCCCTAGCGGAGACGTGTCTGGGCAAGAGGGGATCCTAAACTGAGGTGCTCTCGGTGTAGGTCAGAACGCAAAACGTAGTCCTTCAAAATTCATTCAAAATTCATCTGTAGTCCCCAGCCTGATGGAACAGGGTCAACCATAGGTATAGCAAAGATCGTTTCGGCCGGAGCTAGTGCTCCTCCTCCTCCTCGTCCCTCATCCTACGTCCTCAAAAGTCTTCTTAATCATCATCAGCATCACATCAACAGATTCATCATCGTAGGTCTCATCATCTCCATCCCCTTCCGTCAGCAGGGGGGGGTAATCAAGCATGCTCCTACCTCGTAAAGTCCTCCTCCGGATCCTCCTCTGGATCGGTATCAGGTACATAGCCTGGTGATAGGGCTACGGGTGAAGCATCAGCGGGTAGAGGCTGGTCCTCCATGGGTGCCTCATCCTCCGAAGGTACTAAGTACTCGGGGTACTCAGGCTCGGGTACAAATGGTATCTCAATGGGTGATGGTGGGTGCTCGGGACCGGGCACATAGTCGGGAGATGGAGGGATGCTCAGTCCGGGCACGTAATCAGGAGATGTTGGGGCAACAGGCTGCATGGTAAGTCCATCGTAACCTCTAAACGATGACTCGTGGTGTAAACCTCCAACAGATACCTCCTCGTCGGCTCCCCAGAATACTCTGGCCTGGTGCGGAATCAGTGTACACAGATGTGTATGTTTGACGAGCGAAGATGCAGAAGACAATGGAACATGCAGGAAGATAAGTAAACTTATATAAGTATATATTTATATAGAGACTAGAAAATATATATTTAATGATATATATAAAACAATGTATACATATCATGAATAACATATAGCAAGAACCAACTAATGCAACTCACTAGTGTAAGTGTGTCCCGTGAAAAAACTTTTATATGAAAAGCGAAGGTGTAAGAAAAATGGTATATAGTCCCAAGTAAAAAACATTTGACCTGGGTTTCTCTACACTTATACAATCAAATTCATTTTTTGTTTTCATTGCTAATCTCACGAGCTTTATTCTTTGCTGCTACCAATAAATAAAAAGTTACACTAGGCTCATTGAATTGCCATCCTGGTAACAACCCCAAAATTGGTCCGCAGCGGAATATTGTTGGGGAATGTTACTTCCTGAGGATCAATAGCACAAATAAAGAACGACCTTTATAAATGAGTCGTTAAAATATATACATTGGATTTAAATAGACTTGTTTGTTACAATAAGCCGAAAGATTAAAGTAGTTTTCATTCCCATGAAAATAAAGAATTTAAGACATAGACAAATATATCCCAAAATGTATATGCAGTCCAAATCTTTATAGTAATGACTCACAAACGTGCAGATGACCAATAAACACAAGAATGTATCCTTGTTTTCTTGTACCTTATTGAACCTGAGAAAAACATGCTTTAAAACGTCAACATAAAGTTGGTGAATTCACAGGTTAGTAATTGTATAAAGTAGGACCACAAGATTTTCAAATGATAAGACATGTTAAAAACATACAATATTATCTTAAAATTAATACGAGTGCACTAAGTGTTCATTGACAATTGCCCGAAGCTCGAAAAATGCATAGATATGTATGCAATTTAATAATATGGCACTAAATGTTGCCCATGTAGATGTTCAAAACCCGCAATCACCAAATTGTTCACCAAAACATTGGGACTGAAAATAAAAGGGGGCAAATTGAACATGGTTTTTTATTAGGGGCGAATCGTTTATTATAAGCTTCAGTGTATGTTTTCGCGTAACCAAGTTAATTTCTCGAAAACTTATGACAGCTTACACAACCCGAACGTGGATGTCAATTACCAAATAGATCTATACACAACATTTCGCTCTTCGCTATACTTAGCACTTGACAGTACATGAGGTGGGCAAATAGTATGATTAGCAACTTAGGCCAACACGTAATATGTTTAAAATATACTTGCGATCCAAAATGTAACAACAATGGCTGTATGTAAGAGCATTATATGTTTAATACGATTTTATTTAATTTTCTATTAAAGTACGTTTCTTTATCTGGTGCCAAAAGATTCACCCAAAAGTAGTTAAAAATAATATAGTTGTATAAAACTGGGCTATGAAACTCACCGAAAGTGAAAGATTGATTATCTAAATCAAATGAGTAAATCGCCTTCGCAAATTTGAAAGCAACCTAATTATAATTATAAGGCCGTATGAGTATAAAATTATTTTCATATAAATAAAACATCACATATTGCATAGCTACACCACCACCTAATAGTTTTTATTAATTAATTAAAAGTTAAAACAATAATTAACTCGTACTTTGTTAAATAAAAGCGTGTGTACTTGTGTCCGTAAGGAAATATTATTTTCGTTTATAAATGCATCGTTTGTAAAAACATATGATTTAATAATGATATTTTATTATTAAATTAATTATTTTATAAAAATTTATATAAAAATATAAGTAATAAGCGCGCAGAGTTTTAAAACTTACATATCTTTATCGTTTCGACACCGATTTTATACGTTTCTTATGTCCCAGTCGTGAACAGGTCCGTCATTCGAAAGAAGAAAAATGTTGTGTTTTTTTTTTATTATTTTGGTTGAGTAGTAAGTAGATTGTTGTAATTAAACGGAACGGTGGTAAATATTCAAAAATTATCATATATAAAAAGTGTTAACGCCACTATGAACAGTTACACTTTTTACTGTATCATCACATTTTACTGACTTTATTTATAATAAAACAAAATAAAAGAAACAATTTATGATTTTATTTTTTATTATTTTTGATATTTTTTTTTTTTTATTTTTTATTTTTTTATTTTATTTGTATTTTTTTTTTAATATGTTTATATGTTTATGAATTTTAGTGTTTTATATTTTTTTTTTTTTAATTTTTTATTTTTTTTTTTTTATTTATTTTTTTTTTTTTTATTTTTTTTTGTTTTTTTTTTTTCTTTTTTTTTTTTTTTTTTTTGTTTTTTTTTTTTTTTTTTAATTTTATTTATATAAAACTAATTAATTTGTAACTTAATTAAATCATAATTCGTTCGGTATAGTTTTCCGTTTCTTCGAGATCCTTATGGTCCATGAATAGTATTAAAAAAATTTATCCAAAATATTAAATTTATAAGAATTTGAAAACCCTGAAGAACATAGTTATTTACTATTCGACAGCAGTTTATAAAAATATTTTATTATTAGAATTAAATATATATTTTTAAAATTAAAAACTTTATACTACGTAACTAATACGTTATAATTCCGTTTTTTCGACTTCCTTAACATGCTCTCGAAGCCTTATAAAGAACTATTTTATAAAATATAAAACATAAGTATATAATTTCTGAATTTCAAAATATATATAAAGTCATAATTATAGGGTTTTCTAAATTAAACAAGTAATTTATAAACATTTTAATTAGAAACCTTGCACCAGTTAATTACCAAGTGTTTTACCGTATATTTCACGATGTATTTAGTCCTCTAATGTCCATGTCCTTTGTCCATATGAAATATCATATAACTTTATATAACTTTAAAGTAAAACTAGGTGGGTGATTAACAGAATGCAACGATATGAAAACAAAGGAATTCATAAACGTAGATTGAAAACTTTAAATAGACCTTATAGGAATCAGAGTAGGGATGATGAACACAAATGTAAACCCCAAACAAGCCTTCAAAACCAAAACCACTAATCAAGAAAAACCCTAAATATGTTTTCGTGATAAATCCTTGTTAAACCCGAATCCAAGCTTCCCAACACCTTGAGTAGTCTTAGGTAGTCTTAGGATGAACACTTGAATGCTTGGAATACCTTGGATGCAAAAGAAAAATGAAACCCTAAATGATTAAGGTGTGCCGTGGGTTTTAAGCTCAAAAAGAGAGAGTATTTGCTTGATTTTTGCTTGTAGAAGTGTAAGAATATAATGTGCACTAGTTACTTTCATTATATAAGGCTTAAGAAACTAGGAAACCACCATAATCTAAACCATTAGATGTGTAAGTGGGAAAATAGGACAAGGACAAAGACCTCTCCTCCCTCCCTAGTGTGGCATCCCACGCTTTAAAAGGGGGGGGGGGGGAGGTACACATGACAAGCCAATGTTTAGAACCATGAGCTTAAGGTACTTAAGGTGTAAGATTTATAAGTTGTAGAAAGGATTTAACAAAGATTAAAGGATTTAATTCAAGGGTAAATGTATAGATCCGGTTCTAAGATGGTATAGGTGAGAAAAATAATTAAATTTTGAGTATTGGGTATAAACGTGGGTATTTGTTTAAGTGTAGATGTGGTAAAAGAGGTGGCTTCTGGGGTATCGACCGAAAGTAAATTTATTGCGAAACGTAAAGCGTTATTAAGCCGTAACCAACAAAAATAAATTATGAAATGTTATAAATTATACTCCTAATAATCATATAACACTTGCTCGATGTCAACTTTAATTTGTTCTCTTCCCAGTGACTCTCTAAATCTTCTTAAAGCGTTGACAAGCATTACTTCTAGCTAATATGTATCCATATACCAAAAAAAAAAAAATTAAACTCTACCACCTGATCCATCTAATCATGACTCACTATTTAGGTGTAGGAACCAACCTCGCCTCATCATCAACACATACTAACCAATTTTACCTGGTACACACCACTCCAATGGTATGCATCCCCTTGGTTGTCAAACATGACATAGACACGTCTCTTGGTGGGTTGAACCACACCAACAAATACTCTTTGGATGGTCTACATAATCTCATGTCTTCAAAATGCTTCACAAGAGAATTCTTACTCTGAATCCAAGCACGAACAACTTGAGCAATCTTCTTACTCTTGAACAGCAGCCAACTCGTTCTTATAATGCAAACTTGAGATTTCCAAATTGCTTCAGAAGTCGTAAAGTTCACAAACGTATACCCGACATTCAGACAATGCTTAACATCAATGGGTAGAAAGGTGGAGCATAAGGGTTTAGGGGTTTCTTGGAACAAGTTTGATTTGCCATGGTGTGTTTTACCTCTTTCATCCACAGATGACCCACTAAAAGTACGGTAAGAGAAAAAAAAATTAGTTCACGTTGAGTAGTGCTCATAACTAGTTATGTGTGAGTGTTTTGGGGTGAAACTGTGCGTGTGAGAGAGATGATATGTTCAGGAGATGAGAGGTTTTATAGACAATACTTCATATTGCCTCCCTTTAACCAATGTAGCTTATGGATTTATCATCCCAATTGAAACAACCAAGAACTGAAATCGGCTAACATCAAATGCCTTGGTTAGTAGATCAGCTACATTGTCATTAGTGTGGATCTTAAGCACCTGTATGAGTTTCTTCTCATAAGCATCTCGTATGAAGTGGTGCCTAATAGCAATATGCTTTGTCTTCGAATGATATACTGGATTCTTTACAATGCAAATGGTGCTTTCATTATCAATGTAGATCTTTGTGTTCATGAAGTTGAACCCATAGTCTAACATTTGATTTTGAATCCATAAAACTTGCCCACAGCAGCTTGCAGCAGCAACATATTCGGCTTCTGCTGCAACCATATTCAGCTTCGTTGTTGCTGAAGTACGGCCACATGGTTTCGCTTGTTTTGCTTTGCCAAGTAATGAGTCTTATGCCAAGAAAATTGAACAACCTCCTGATTAGTGGTATCGTTTCCCTGTCTAGATTTGCTCCAGCATAATCACATATCTCCTGGGAAGGATTCCACAGTCAATGAAGATCTCTCTAGGATACCAAAGGCCCCATTCCCGTTTGGGTTTACCACTTTAGGTACCTAAAAAATTCTTTTGACTAGACTTAAGTGGAGAAGCTTTGGGTGTGGTTAAACCTGAAACAAGCACAGACTGCAAACATAATGTCAGGCCTGAAGCAGTCACATTACATTAAGGAGCCAATCAATGTACTATAAAGATGGACATCATACATCACTGGCTTCCTCATCTTTGATTAATGGCTTTTCTGTGTCTCATTGGTTTGTTACTGGCAGTCTTAACACTGTGCAAAGTCAAACTTCTTCAGAGATTTTTCAGCAACATACTTATCCTGGCTAATAGATGATATGATGTCTGGAGTTTCTGTTTGACTTCGAGGCCAGGAAGAAGTGAGCTCTCCCGTTGAACTCATCTCAATATGCGCACTCTTCATACAAAGCTCAAAAGATTCAACTCACACCAAGACTTCTTTGTGTAGAGTCCAAAGATGATATCATCAAACATAGACTTGAACTAATATGGATATGATGTGTTTGTCCGTTCCATTAGAAGAGACGAGAGAGTTTTGTCAATTGTACCTCTTCTGTATCCATTCTTCAATAAGAAGGTGGATAAAGTAGCATACCATGCTCTTGGAGCTTGATGTAACCCATACAGAGCTTTAACCACTTTGTAGACTTTCTCATGTATCGTAGAAACTAGGGAAGAGTGGTTAGTACACTCATAAAACCTCTTAATCAATGTCTTGCCATAGAGGAAAAAGGCCACTTTCAATCACATCTGATAGACTATTAAGCCTTTATATGAGGACATATGATTAAATAGTTCCTGACTGGCTTCAAGTCTAGCACAGGAGCAAAAAACTTCACCATTAGTATTTTCCTTCCTCTGCCTATGTCCACTGAGCCAACCAATCTAGCTGACTGTTCCTTAACAACCCACTCCTCTATTCATTTCTTATTTCGATTCACACCACTTTGTACGATAGCCTTCTTTCCATAAGGCAAAAACTCACTAGAATCCAAAACCTTATGAATCTCAAACTGCAACAATATTCTTGCATTAGCATCAAACCTAGTTGTCCTTCTTCAAGAGCTTCTGAATGAAATCTTCTTGAGGTTCATGTTGAGATAGAAAACAAGCAAACACAACAATGTTGAAAGTCCTTATGATTGGGTTCTCCTTTGCTTTTTGAACATAACTAACAAAAGCATGAGCTTTAGAACTTTTATTGACTTTGCTTCTTGTTTGTACTCTTGATGTTGGATCTCCTAGAATAAGTGTGGAAGGATGAGAGGGTTTAATTCTTGATGTGGGAATAGGACTAACATTCACAACAGTTTCCAAATTTGTGAGGTCAGCCACCTGCCACCCTCTCATCATAAGTGAATGTGTAAATGATACCATCAGTTAGTATCTTCATGGAATATCCTCAAGGGTGAGGTATTTCATTTGTCCATCTTCTTAGGAATTGGTTTGTTTCAGAAGAGTAGACCCTCATTTGCCTACTGCTAGTACCTAACTGGCATAGCGGAAGGGTATTAACAAAGTTAGTACCCGCTAGTCTTTAGTTGTGGTGCTAAGCTATGTACTAAAAATGTTAGTACTGCTTAGACTTGAGAAGCATCTGACCCTGAGTTACCAAGATCTCGTATTTTTGTTCAAGATTTCTTCCTGAGAAGTTCAGCTTCCTCGCCGCATTACTTCCTTTTCTTGGCTTTGAAGAGTGCAAGATCATCCAGAAAGACTTGTTCTTCCTCTCTTGAACCCACTCTCTTATTTTCTGTTTTTGGAGCTAAATTGGGTTTCGTGAAAGAATGAATGCCATATGGGAAGTTCTAAAGCTTCTTGATCAAGTCATCTTCTTTTTCAGAATCACCTTCATTAACTTTATCTTTAGTACCTAAATCTGTCGGTTTTGAGTACTTGTTGACCTGTAGTGAAAGTTTGAGCTGATTCTCGAACTCTACATAATGATAGTTCATAGAATCAGTTAAATAATCAAGGTCAAAAAGCCAATTTGGTCCTTTCCCTACAACATTGGGTTTGTTCTATAAGAATTTTATGTGCAGATTTTCTTCAACTCTTTTAGTTACTAAGTTGTATACTCTAAAAGCCTTACTTTGCTTAAGAGTATACCAAACCAAACAAATTCCTTCATTAGATTTTCCAATAACTTGCCTAAGTTGGTCTATGGAGGTTCAAGATGGTCACATGGCACCCAAAAGAGTCTTATTTAACTTATAATGGGTGTTTTACCAGTTAAAAGTTCATAAGGTGTCTTATCTATGAGGTTTGGTCACTAATAACCCTGTTTAGAACATAGCAAGCACTAGTGTCTAACTGCTTCAGCCCAAAAGGGTTAGGTAAATTGAATTTGCAAACATTGGTTCTTGCAGCCTCAATTAGGGTCCTGTTCTTTCCTTCAGCAACTCCATTTTGTTGTGGAGTTCTGGCATTGCTGTATTCCCTCTTGATTCCTTTTAACCCACAGAATTCAATAACCTCCTTATTTTTAGATTCTGTTCCATTATCAACATCTAATAATTTAAAACTTTGATTCATATTAGTTCTCTATTTAGTCTTATTAAAGTCCCTTTAAGGATTGCACTAGTTTCATCCTTGAGTTCTCAAGAAAAATGATCTACTAACATGCTGCTAAAGTCATCAGTGATAACCAAAACAATAAGGTCTTCATGGTTTATGCTTCTCACAGATGTAGGTCCAAACAAGTCTCATATGAGAAGTTGTAGGAGTGTGGTAATAGAGATAAACTAAAATGGCCTTACAGAAGCTTTGTGTTGCTTCCCTTTCTGACAAGCAACGCAAGTTCGTGGTCATTTGAAAAAGCTTTGTAGGTAAACCTCTTACAAGGTTTCCCTTCACAAGTCTGTTTAGGTTTTTGAAATTAACATGACCCAACCTCCTATGCCATAAGTTAGATTCATCAGTTGTAGCCTTTGCAATTAAACAAGCCAAACCTCTTAAAGGAACAATGTGCTCTAAATTGAAACTGTACATATTGTTTTGTCTGGGGACTTTAAGTAATATTTGATTTTCATCAGGTAACTTAAAATCAGGAGACAAAACAAGACATTCAGAGTCAGTAAACAGAACCTTGTTCTTTTTGTCACACATTTGTGACACTGAAAAGAGATTGAAAGGTTGAAGTTCTTTCACAAAGCTTACATCCTCAAAATCTAACTTACCAGTTTTTATTTTCCCTTTACCAGTAATATAACCTTTACTACCTCCAAAGGCAACAGGGCCACCATTAAAGTCTTGAAAGTCAGCAAGGTAAGCCTTGTTCCCTGTCATGTGCCTGGAACATCCACTATCAATAATTCCTTTATTCTGAAGATTTCTATGTGGATTATCCTGCACATTTAAAAGAAAGTGATTAGACTCTCTTAGGGACCCAAGCCTGTTGGGGCTTGAGTCTGCCTAGTGGATCTTTGAAAGTTGAATAATTTCTAAGGCTAGATCCACCATTGTATTTGGAGAGAATATTATTGTTGTATCCTGGTGTTCTCCATTTACAATCTGCTGAGGACTTAACAGCAGTATCCCATTTTTCCCCAACAGTACTAACTTCTTTTACCTTAATAGTATAAACCTTTTGGTTTGATAAATTTGTTTTTAGTACCGTTGTTCTTTTGAAAGGCCTTGTTGATGGTGAATGAGTTTTGTGAAAAACATTTATTGGTCTAACACCATTCACAATGGGCTTAACAGTGTTAACTTTCAAAGCAGTGCTAGTTAGTACTGTCTGTTTGTTAACTTTTTGTCTAGCAGTACTAACTCTTTTAGTACTGCTAGCTTTAGCAGTATTAACTGGATTAATTCCAGTTCTTGTTTGTACTGCTAAAGTTACAAATTGATTTTGTTGATTTACCCTTTGAACATTGTTCCATATTGGTTTTCTCACCCCAGTACTATTACCCTTAGACATATTTTGTTTGTTTAATTCAACTTGTTTAGCCAGTTTAACATGATAATCACAATCTCTTATTAAATGACTAAAACTCCCACAGACAAAACATGCTCTTTCATTAGACTCATTTCCCAACTCTTTGTTGTTAACCTTAGGTTTTTGACTATTTGTAGACTGATTCTTAACATTTTCCCTAGGAGTTTTCACTTGCTTGTTAGCAAAACTAGGTGTATCAAGTCTTTTAGTTTGCACAGTCACATACTCATCATCACTATCTGATTCATACTCCTCAATGATAGGAGCATCAGACCAAACCTTAGGTTGAACCTCTACATTTGATTCATTGACAACTGGTTCAGACACTAATTCAGAAGGTTCTGTACTAATGTTAGAGTCACAGGTATCAAGTTCAGTTGTTTGGGATTCAGGTTCACTTGATTCAGGTTCACTTGGTTGAGTCTTTTCTGGACCATATGTATATTGTGAGTCATCTATTTCAATATCAGGTCCAGAGGGCAAATAATTCCCTGTCATGGGTGGAGGTACTGCTTGCATTTCACCTGTTTTAGCAATCCTTTTATGCAAAGGTAGATTTTCAAAATCACTTTCATTGCACCTAAAGACACTCTGAAAAACTTCATTTTCATAACTCAAATTCCCACTATATCTATAATCACCATACCCTAGCCCAAATTTATCCCTGGCACTCATAGAATAATTTATAATTTTACCAAGATTTTTTGAAGAATGATTCCATTTGTTTACTATTACTTTTAAATCATCTTTTTCTTTTTGAGCTTTAGCCAACAATGTCTTATGGAACATCTGTTTTATCATCTAAATCTATTTTCATAAATTTGATCTTTTGTTCATACCAAAGTTGACCTTGTTGATGGGCAACTAATTGTGCTTCTACTTTCTTAAGACCTTGAGTATAAGCCTTTATCTCTATACTAGCATCACTAAGTTGCTCTCTCTGAGCATCATATAGTCTTTTAATGTTAGCATAAGACTCTTTACACTCATTTGAACAAGAAAGTACCTGAGTGTCTGATCCTGAGCTGTTGCTAGCCATGAAAGCAAAATTTTCATCATCTTCTGTATGAGCTGTCCAATCAACACATTCTCCATCAACTGTCACCAATTAGACTCTTCTTTCTTTCCAGTTCTGCTCCCATCTTTATTTCCAGTATTCCATCCATCCCTCCTCCTGTTATCTTCCTTTGTTCTACACTCTCTTGCAAAATGCCCTGTTTTGTGGCAGTTGTAGCATTCCACTTTGGTTTTATCAAAACCAACAGGTTCTTTTGCATCAAACTGTAGCTTTCTACCAGTCTTCTTGTAGAACTTCTTGATTCTCATGGAGATCATTGCCACTTGCCATTTTAAGTCCATTTCTTCAAGGTCATATTCATCAACCTGGTCTAAGTCTTCATGATCCAGTTGAGGACAACTAGATTGACTTGCAAGCAAGGAATATGATGATGTTGATGTTTGTTCATGCTTTGAACAATGACCAGAAGTGTTGGAAACACCATAAGCAGTACTAACTTCATTAGTACTGTTGGTGTTTTCAGAAACAAATGCTACATTTTGCAAGTTGGAAGATGATGCAGTAGAGCCTTTTACATCATTTTCAAAGACTCTAAGATTGTTGTACAAGTCATCAAAACTGAGACTGTCCATTCCTGGTTTGTTCCTCATAATTAAGGAAACTTGTAACCAAGCAGAAGGTAGAGATCTTAGAAATTTCTGATTTGCATCTTCAGTAGATACACCTGCTCCATGAATCTCTAGCTGACTGAGAAGACTTTGGAATCTCTCATAGCCTTTGTGAATCCCATCTGTGTTGGATACACTGAATCCTTCAAACTGTTGCTTCAAGATGTACTTCTGCATCTTTTTGGATTCATCATTTCCACCAAATCTTGACTTGATAGCATTCCACATCTCTTTTGCATCAGTCATCTTATGGAATTTAGCTAGATGATCTTCTGGTATGGCCATTAGCAAGGTGGTCCTAGCTTTTCTTTCTCTTTCTCTGGCCACTACTTCTTCTCCTGTTTTAGGAGGCAAAATTTTAATTTGTCCTGATGTATCAGTTGAGACTGATACAGGACCATTCCCATTTTGGATTACCTCCCAAATTGGATAGTCTGTATGAGCTAGATAGTGTTCTATCTTCATAGCCCATATATCATATTCTCCCTTTTTGAGAATAGGCAGTTTGATGGTTGAGACTGTTTGAGGAGTTTGTTGTGTTGGTGTTTGTTGTGTCTCTTGTGGAGGTGGTGGTGGTGGAATCTCATCTTGTAATCCAGACATTTTTAGATCTGTTGTTTGAAGATGAATAACTGGTTTTATCTGTTCTTCTTATTCAGAGTTTCTTAACTTGCTCTGATACCACTTGAAGGTCCTAACTTTTACTGATTGGATCTTTGCAACCTATAAAGGATGATAGCCAAGATGTATAAATACACACGACTATGTAGAAACAATGACTATGAATACAATGTGTTAATGCGGAATCTTAACACAGGTACTAAGAAGAACAATGAACAACTGAATAACAACTTTATTAAAGTGTTCTTGAGGATTACAGATTGCTAACTATGCCTAGGGTTCCTTTTATATCATAAGGATAACCCTAAAAGGCTTACATATCTTTCTGACAAATATCTCAAAAATATCTTTTAAATATCTTGTCATCGGTACTAACTAATTTACTACTAACGGTACTAACTAACTAACAGTACTAACTACTTTGTACTGTCGGTACTAAGTATAACTGTCGGTACTAACTATTTGTACTGTCGGTACTAAGTTAAGAAAACATTATTCCTAACACTTTCTACTTCAATGGTACGGAAGGAGCAGTTCACCTTATCCGCTGGTTTGAACGTACTGAATTGGTGTTTTCTCGTAGCAACTGTGCCGAGGAAAACAATGTGACATTTGCTACTGGTACTTTAACCGATGATGCCCTGTCCTGGTGGAATTCATTCGCCCAACCCATCAGAATAGAATAAGCCAATAGGATCACTTGGACCGAATTGAAAAGGCTCTTAACCAATAAGTATTACCCTCGAACTGAAGTCAAGAAAATGGAAGACGAATTTTACAACTTGGACATAAAAGGAAATGATCTGAAGACTTATATTAGGAGATTTCAGGAATTAGCCATCTTATGCCCAAACATGGTACCAAACACCGAGAAACTATTGGAAGTCTTCATTAGTGGATTACCCAGAAGTATTGAAGGAAATGTTACTGCCTCAAAGCCTCAAACTTTGGAGGAAGCCATCAACATAGCCCAGAGATTAATGGATGAGATAATAAAGTGTGATTCTGTGCAAGAAGCCAATAATCACAAACGAAGGTTTAAAGATAGAAGAAACACCAACAACAACAACTATCCCAGTGGACACAACAATAATAACCACTCGAACAATCACAATCACAACAACTACCAAGATAACCGCAATAATAACAACCATAATAATGATTACCACCAATAACAGCATAAAAGACAAGAAGCATTCAAGACTTATGCTGTTACCAACGGGTATACTGGAAACCTTCCCTTGTGTAAAAGATGTAGACTACATCACACGGAACCTTGCAGTGTCAAGTGTCAAGTTTGCAACAAAATAGGCCACCAGACTAAATACTGCAAAAACAAAAGACCAACCACTAGAAACGATCTACAAACAGTGTCTGTAACTTGTAATGCCTGTGGAAAGAAAGAACATTATGCAAATCAGCGCTCAAATGCAAATAATTAAGCCATAGGAAAGCTTACTTAGAGATGAGCTTGCTTTTGTTCACTTTAGGATTCCTACCCTAGAAAAAAAAACTCTCGAGGATATTCAAGTTTCATCAGAATCTTCTTCAACCTGAAAACCTCAATCATCAAGCTACAATCCTTGTCGTTTGTCTTTATTCTATGAATCTGCTACAAGATTACGTAGATAAATATCATACTCTTTTTAGAGTTTCATATGTAAAGCTATCCTTGAAATAATAAAGTGATGATTTCGTTACATCTTGTTATTTGGTGGTATCATAACTTGTCATCGGTTGTCAATTCCATTATTACATATTATGTTCAAAACTCTGAATACTCTCTCATACCTTTGTAACATAAATTATCATCCTCGATTATATGGGCGTCTGCAATACACATCTCAATTTTATCTAACGATTCATGGATCATATCACTTTTTACACATTACCATAACGGGTTTTTTTGATTTCGGTAGACGATTTATGATCATCTTTTTGAAATGAGTTAGGTTCACTTCTTCATTTGAATATAGGAAATTCTAAAATCTCCGAACTATGAATTTTATAAATTATCAGTTACAAGGAGTTGAACGTCTTTTTGTAGTGGATAAAATTATAATAAATAGGACTTAAGGTACTATAACATACGTACAAACAAGTTTCTTTAAATCTGTTCATTATTCATTTTCATTATTAACTTCTATTATCATTACTTACCTTCAATCATCTGTTAATTTCATAAAATCTGTATCTCACGTGATTAGCAACTTTCTTACATCATTCCTGGGGACATCACTCATTCCATGATCTCTGTATTCTAAAATTTTCTCTGTTATATTCTGCAACGTAATAACAAGGAAACACACAAGAATCTCTATCATTGTCAAATGATTTACAATACCTCTTGGTTTGAAAATTTGACAAAGACTTGTGTTACGCATTCTTATTCAGGATGTTGACTTTTAAAAGTTCAATGAATAACGATTCCTTCTACATATCTGAGTAGCCACAGAATAGATGGTAGGCCATAACCCACAGTTTCGTAAATCGAAGTATTCCATCCACCAGGTTTATCAGGATTTGGAGAAAGAAATTCTATTGGCTGTCATCAAAAAGGTGTGGTCTTGGGAGTAAGTAGACGTGTGAAAGGAGGGTCATTTAATTATGTGTGCAAACATAATTATTAAAAGCATCACACACGTGGACTTGTAACCTTGATTAGCCTACATTAAAGATCAAGTTACATGCCTCAGTACCTACATCTATTCTCAAATAATACCCACTACAACTTTCAACTAAATCTCGAGACGAGATTTCTGTATGGGTGGGTACTATAACAACCCAAGAATTTTCACCATCCTATTTTACTATGATCACAATTATTGCGGGGAAAATTTCGCTTTATTACATTATTTGCATTTTCAATATCTCTGTATGGTCATGGTAACTTACATAAAATAATGTAGGGACGTGCTCACACTAACCTACCAATGTCATCCTATTTTATCCTGTCTTCATATATGTCAAGCAAACATCACAATATGTCAAGTCAATATCATCATATCCTTATTACAAAGTACATTATTCCTATAATGTACCATTCGCAACGTTATATCAAAACGGGCTTTAAACCGTTATCATATACCTCTAAACCCTAAATTCCATGAAGGGTTAATATCTAAAGTGAATGTACAAGCTACTAAAGCATATATACAAGTAATATAACATCTCATTTGAAATATAAACTCCCTCCAAGTCAAGTACAAGTTTTCAAAGCACAATGTATAAGTCATTAAGCATGACATCCAAAATAGCCGTTTTACCTCCGTTTTCATTCCAGTTTCTTCACCACCACTCTTGTGCAAGCTAATACACTCAATATACAATGTGTAAACCCTAATTATTCTATTCATAAGCTTTCATACACATTTTTACACTCAAAACCCTAATTCAAAAGTCAGAAACCCTAACCCGAGCAAAATACTAAACCATGACCCGTTTCTTTGTTTTTATCCATTGTAAACCTAAACCAATACTCAAATAAGTTGTAATAACTTAATTTACAACATTATCAATCATATACAATCATCATTTCATCATTTTACTTCAACTATATGCAAATTGAATCCAAGAAACCCTAATTGTGCCCTAATTGGAACTTTGGACCCGTTTACTCGTTTTAGCCCATTTTAGACCCGAACCACCTATCAATTCTTGTTATTAATCCTTAATACAATCGTTACAAACATTAATACATCATTATTGATCAAATGTACACGAATTACAAGCTTGAAAACCCTAAATAAGCCCTAATGAACCCGAAACCTAGATTCTTTCATTTTGACCCATTTTAAATAATTTTTTTGCAAACAAGCACCTCCATGACAAGTACCTCACCTTCCTAATCATCTTACACACCTTCTAAAACAAATATCTTCAATATTTTTTATTAAGAAAACATCACATGCTCTCTTGTTCTTTCTTTTCAAGCCGTGGACACAAACACCCTTATAAGCCTTCCAACACATCCTATCTACTATCCTAGACCGTCATTGTCATCTCCTAGACTCCCTAAATCAGCCACTATATAAATGAGACACCTCACCCCCTTACCTTGGCCTCTAAGTTTTGAAATTGCTATAAATAGGGGCAAACCATGTTCATTTCAACTCATCCCCCACTTCCCCCTCTATAACCTATCATAGCAGAAATCATTTGCACAATATGAATTCTAAGAGATCCTAATAAGTCCCAAGAATATAAGTGAAGCAAAATAAACCAAGAAAAGAAGCCCGGGAGTCGTTATTCTAGGCGTACGAAGCTAAAAGTCCCGATTTCGACCCGTTTTCAAGCTATAAGCTCAAACCCAGGTTTTGGATGTTCTACTTCTGCTCCTACAATCTTATAATGTTCATATGATCCTAAATAAACTCTTGTTAAAGTTTCATAACTCAATTCAAGCTCATTTTCCATTTTGATCCAAAACCGTACACCCAAAACCCTATTTTTTTTAAACTAAATGTTATAATGGTTAAATATTGTTATAATATATCCTATCATGCTTAACTAATGTTAAAATTACCACTTTATTGATTAATGAAGGAATTTGAACTTAAAACCCGCGCGTTTACGTTTTAAAACCTTAATATGACCCGTTTTGCTTCCTAGCTTAACGAATCATTATTTTAAACTTGCGTTGTGTTAAATCTTCATATTTTAGTTTATTATAACTTATAAATGTCTATTGAAATATTAAAATAAGCTTGCATGGCAATTTGGACATGTTTTATAATTATAATCCATGCAAAGGGTATATATCGTAACTTTCAGAAATATATAACTAAAGGGACTGCAAATGTCATTTTATCAAAGTTATAACTACATGGGTCTATTATGTCACTTTTTAAAGTGCAAGGTTTACTTTGTATATCTTTTAAACTTGAAGGACCAAACTCGTAAAAGTGCAAACTCCGAGGGTATATTTTGCCACTTTTCATTCTCAAGGGTATGTAACATTTTGAAAAAGTATAAAATCATGTTCAAAACATTATAAGACATAACTTTAATTAACGCTTGACATGCTTAACATTTCCAGATATTGATTAAAACGCTTAAAACTGATTATATCGTATTACTATACTAGGGAGCTTCATATAATGAGGTTTCATCTTGGTATTACGTTCTGACTGAGTTGTTGGGTTTACGATTTAAAGTGCTCTAGCTCCTCAAACGTTTACTGAATGACTTCTGAATTATGATGGCCCGAACGGTGATACAATAATTCCAAACTCTTCAATCAAATTCATAACTCTTAGAACCAAAGTTCTAAAGTACAATCTTCCTAAGACTTGACATATTTACTCAGGTTGCGTGACGTGGCTGTTTACTATCATTTTGCTATATCAACCTTCCCCGGTTAAGATTGTGATAAGGTCGTCAGCTTTCATTTTGGAATATTTATTACATCTACATATCAGGTGAGATTCATAACCTCGCCTTTACTTATTTACATGTTTTATAAACCCGCGAGGGGGATACATGCTTGTTACAAACTCTTTTACATACTCGTTTATCTTATAACAATGTGATTACTTTTCAAAGACTTAGTGAATTCATAGCCTCGCATTTTAATCTTTTCATAAACCCGTGAGGGGGATACCTGCTATAAATTACGAATACAAGTGTTTTCCAAATTACATGCTATCCTGACATATCATTACAATTGCTGTCTAAGTTATCTATCCTACAAGTCGTTAAATTTGACTTCAAGTCGTTAAATTGACTTTGGATATTAATGTGTTAATATTATAAATCCTACAAGTCATTAAATTGACTTCAAGTCGTTAAATTGACTTTGGGATGTTAATATGTTGATATTATGAGCTCTTCAAGTCATTAAATTGACTTTGGATGATAATGTGTTGGTGCCATGAGGTTAGGCAAGGAACATGACCAATCAGATCAATCAGACCAAACAAACCAAACAAGACAATAACGCAGTAATACACTGTTATTATGATAATTGTATTCGTTGCAATCATTACTAATAACAGGTGTATAATAACAATACCATTTTCATAATAATTGTGTTTGTACTATTATTACACTATGACTTGTATTCAAACTGTTTATCAAACCTATGAATTTCACTCAACCATTATGTTGACTTTTTAGCATGTTTATCTCAGGTAATTAAGCAACTTACGGCACGGAGTGGCTTGGACTTGAAGATGGCTGAACTGTTATCATTCACACTTTATGTTTTAGATTGTGGGACCTGCATTTTGTAAAAACTCTGATTATAATGAATGATAACTAAATTTTCCAAAAAACGTCTCTTTTAAGTCGTTTTCTATGATTATGATTGTTGTATCCATGAAGTAATACCCCAAATTAGCTTCCGCTGCTATATGTAAAAATGGGGGTGTTACAGATTGGTATCAGCGCCATGGTTATAAAGAACAAGGTCAAAACCTTAACTATAACCACATTTCTTTTTCAGCCATCAAAGTCCTCCGTGCCACTACATTCCGGAACAAGTATGTAAAGATACATAACTATTATACTATATTATACCATAAATAACTTATGTTATTTACAACTAGGTTGTTATCAGAACGATGTCTTCTCCCAACCGCTCTACTTCCGATATTGAGGATGCTTTTTCTTCTATGAATATTCTTAACTATACTTCGGTCTCACCGGATTACTTCCCAGCTTCATCGGAAAGCAGTTCTTTTAACTCTTTGGAAAACTCTAAAGATAATATGATCCAACCAGTATTCTCATCTTTCTACAATAATCCTTGTTTAAAGGACGTACAAGCATTTTATGCTAAGGAATTACCTATTTCACCATCAGATCCTATTACTTCACCAGCTATTTTGACTCCATCTCCGGTATTACCACCATCATTACTATTTGATCCTCGATATTTCTTTGTTCCTGAAGAACTATTACCACCTAAGAAACGAATTTGTTCCCCATCTTCTTCCTCAACTACGTTATCTAATCCATCTCGGAATCAAACCCGTAATTTGGTATCACCATCTTCCTCAGTTTATACTCCTACCCCACCTCAGATATTTGAAATAGGGAAATGTTCAACTTAGATGTATTTGAAACATCACGAGGAACAAGTCGAAGATATTTTGAATTACTTAGAAGAACTCTCTTTTCACCGTATTGAGAAAATTGAAAAAGGACGTATTAATAGAATGATCACACAAAGGAATAGTAACGAACTAAAAAAATCAAACTTGAGAGAGTCCATTCTTAGATTATCAAACTTCAAAGGAAGAAATTAAGGCAAAAAGATAAGATTGCTTTTGCTCACTACAGAATTTTTGATCTTGAACGAATCATTGAGAAAATCCAAGCTCGACACCAAACGGATTAGGAAGATCTTTAGGATGTCATCTACCGGTTCGAAATCATTAGCTGTCAACCTTTCTACTTCAATGGTACGGAAGGAGCAGTTCACCTCATCCGCTGGTTTGAACGTACTGAATCGGTGTTTTCTCGTAGCAACTGTGCCGAGGAAAACAAAGTGACATTTGCTACCGGTACTTTAACCGATGATGCCCTGTCCTGGTGGAATTCATACGCCCAACCCATCGGAATAGAACAAGCCAATAGGATCACTTGGACCGAATTGAAAAGGCTCTTAACCAATAAGTATTACCCTCGAACTGAAGTCAAGAAAATGGAAGACGAATTTTACAACTTGGCCGTGAAAGGAAATGATCTTAAGACTTATATTAGGAGATTTCAGGAATTAGCCGTCTTATGCCCAAACATGGTACCAAACGCCGAGAAACTATTGGAAGTCTTCATTAGTGGATTACCCAGAAGTATTGAAGGAAATGTTACTGCCTCGAAGCCTCAAACTTTGGAGGAAGCCATCAACATAGCCCAGAGATTAATGGATCAGATAATAAAGCGTGATTCTGTGCAAGAAACCAATAATCACAAACGAAGGTTTAAAGATAGAAGAAACACCAACAACAACAACTATCCCAGTGAACACAACAATAATAACCACTCCAACAATCACAATCACAACAACTACCAAGATAACCGCAACAATAACAACCATAACAATGATTACCACCAACAACAGCATAAAAGACAAGAAACCTTCAAGACTTATGCTGCTACCAATGGGTATACTGGAAACCTTCCCTTTTGTAAAAGATATAGACTACATCACACGGGACCTTGCAGTGTCAAGTGTCAGGTTTGCAACAAAATAGGCCACCAGACCAAGTACTGCAAAAACAAAAGACCAACCACTAGAAACGATCTACAAACAGTATCCGTAATTTGTAATGCCTGTGGAAAGAAAGAACATTATGCAAATCAGCGCTCAAAAGCAAATAATTGGGCCACAGGAAAGCATACTTAGAGATGAGCTTGCTTTTGTTCACTTTAGAATTCCTACCCTAGAAACAACTCTCGAGGATATTCAAGTTTCATCAGAATCTTCTTCAACCTGAAAACCTCAATCATCAAGCTACAATCCTTGTCGTTTGTTACTTTATTCTAGAATCCTGCTACAAGATACGTAGCATAAATATCAACTCTTTTTAGAGTTTCATATGTAAAGATATGCATGAAATAATAAAGTGATGATTCCGTTACATCTTGTTATTTGGTGGTATCAAAACTTGTCATCGTTTTTCAATTCCATTAATTCTATTATGTTCAAACTCTGAGTACTCTCCTCATACCTTTGAAACATAAATTATCATCCTCAATTATATGGGCGTCAGTACAATCAACATCTCAATATTATCTAACAATTCATGATCATATCATTTTCTACACATTACCATATCGTGTTTTTATGATTAGGTAAGACGATTTATTATCATTGTAGGATCGATACTCCTTAATGAAACACTGATATACTGTCAACTATGCGGAATCTAGTTGGCAGTACTAACAAGAACAACAAGTCATTAGTAGATTTGTTTATCTTTTTATCACTTCTAGTGATAATTAATTATACCATATGTGTATAAATACAAGAATACATATATCAATCGCACATACATCCAATAATTTTGAATCCACATTCTTACATGATACGGTCAAAAAATTTAATGTCATTGTTTGGGAGCTTGTCTTAAGCCATATAATGACTTAACAAGCCTACAAATTTTGCTCTCTAGTCCATGAGCCATGAAACCCTCAGGTTGGTTCATGTATAGTACTTTTTCTAAATCCCCATTTAGAAATGTCATTTTCACATACATTTGATGAACTTCCTAATTTCTTAATACAGCAATAGCAAGTATCATCTTAACTAGGGTTATTCGGGTTAGTTTAGTATCAAAGATATTTAGACCTTTGTGTTATCTAAAACCTTTGATGCTAATCTTGCACATTTATACTTGGTCTATGGGTGCCATCGGCTTTCTCTTCTTCTTCTTGAAGATCAATTTATTGCCTAGTGGTTTACATCCGAAAAGTAAATCCAAGAGCTCCCAAGTATGATTTTGTAAAATAGAATCTATTTCACTTTTAATGGCTTCTTTCCATTGAGCCATTCTGAGGAAGTTACCGCTTCTCGATAAGAAGTAGGTTTGTTTTCTACCATAAAAGAAACAAAATTGGGTCCAAATTATTTCTCGGTTCTTGCCCTTTTGCTTCTTCTAGGTTCAACCTCTTCTTCCTTGGGTTGATCTTATCTCTCATCTTGGAGATCAATATCATCTCGTTGTCTCTGATCTTGGACAACTTCTTCATCTATTCTAGATGATTTTTCAATTTCCTTCGTTAACAAGGAAATATATTTTCAAAGAAGAAAACACGTTTTTATTCCATTATTGTATCCTTGTGTATATCAACATACAAAAAAAAAACCATAAGCACTACTGTAATGAGCATATACTAAGAATATGCAATTCACAGTGTCTTGTCAAATCTCTTAAACCTTGGGGTTCAATACGGATATCTTAGCTAGATATCCCCCCACACTTGTAAATACTTATAAGATAGTCTTCTTCTCATCCATAGTTCATAATATCTTATTTTCTTTACAAGGGATCTTATCTAAAAGATAAGTAGCTGATATAGTCGCTTTCTCCCATATGCCATGGCTTAAACCAGGACTTAAGAACATGGCATTAACCAGATCTTTTAAGGCACGCTTTTTTTCTTTCAACAATTCTCTTGTTGGAGTATCAGGATCAATTAATTTTTGTTTTCTTCTAAGTTTAGCACATAAATTTAGAAATGAAAACACATATTCACCTTCGATATGACTTCGAACCACCTTGTTTTCGATAATAAGTTGATTCTCAACTTATTTATACAAAACAATCTTGTCTATATCCTTACTCTCAAGATAGTATAAATAGCAATATTTTGTACCACCATCAACATATATGATGAAGTACTCGCTATTCTTTACCTTAGTAGTCATCAATTCCAAATCACATAAAACCATATGAATCATATCAAGGGTTTGGTTATTTTTCGTTCAACCGAGAGAAAAGACAATCTTGTCAATTTGGCTTCAACACAAGTTTTGATTTTGTAGTTCGTGTCAATACAAAAAGTGGGTATCCAATTTGGTTTAATTACTCCCTCCGTCCCAAAAAAGTGTCCACCTTACTATTTATGTTTGTCCCAAAAAAGTGTTCAGTTTTTTTTGATAGTAATAATGACTTGTCTTCCTACTTTACCCTTGTAATCAAAACATGCATTAATTAGTCATTCCTAATTTCTATATTAACTATGAGGGTAAAAATGACTTTTTATCAATAAAAACTAGCATTAATTACACATATCATAATATGTCCAATTTTTGTTTGTGGACACTTTTTTTGGGATGGAGGGAGTAGACAACATATTGAGTTAAAATTTAAAACATGTCCAAGTCAGTCATGCCATACATTTAAATAAGTAAATAAGTTGAATGCATACTCATTTTGCTAAAATAACCATTAGAAAATACATTCAGCTTTTTTTAAAGGCGTAACCCGTACGGACTCAAATTATATTATTCGTTAACTCAAACTTTATTTGATTCAAACATAAGATGAAAGTCAAAATTCATTAAGCAACCTCCGGACACAAGATTCCTACGGAATCTCCGGTAAGTACAACGCGTTGGTTAACTTAGACTATTTCCCAGATGTGAATCACATCTCCTTTTCCCCTAATATTAGCAGTTGGAGAGTTGCCCAAAAATCGTTCTCTCCATTCTCAACTGCATTGAAAGAGTTAATCAAACTCTTATCACCGTATACATGACATGATACCGAAGTGCTAATCCACTATTATCTAAGGTCGGATTCCCTCATGGCCTCAGTTTTCATGTCATTCAGAGCATATAACGCATAATTATGGCACATAAGGTTTTTGAATGCTTCAAAGCATCTACCTTACACGTAAATCGAGTATCGGTCTCCCTTTTAACAAGCAGATCCATTAGATGTCACTCGTGACATTCCAAATATTTTGTAAATACGAGGTCCCATGATTAGTTTGAAACTAATTTTGGTACTATTAACAACATGCTTAATCACAAGTGTTTCTTAACAAAACGATTTTAATTCGTTTTTGTTTAAAACACTAATGTTTTGTAAGATCCGTTTTACAAAACCGTTTTAAAAGAAGTCTTTCGATTAAAAAAAATTAAACAATATCACTTATTACATAATGTTTTAACAAAAACACATATGTAATATGATGTTGTCAATCTTTATTAAGAAGATCTTAATAAATCTATTTTTTTAATAAATCTGTTTCACATGATCTATTTCTACAAAGAAACTCAACAAGGTTTCAGTAGATCCACTCTTCTAAAGAAACTCAACAATGTTTCTACAGATATACTTTTAAATTTCAAAAGATTTCAAGAATTATATCTAGGTAATAATTAAAGTCGACCCGGTTTAAAATAAACTAGACAAGTCAAACAAACACTTCCACTAATTTAGTAAAAATGATGTATATAATTCGATATTTAATAATAACTTGTATTATTATCAATATCTTGTTTCAAAGAAACTCTCATTGGTTTCATTGAACATGTTACACTTATCTAGAAAATAACAACTTGCATTTTATGAGATATATTTCAAAGAAACTCTACTTGTTTTTAATGGATACGTTCTAATAATGTAATAAAATAACAACTTTTATTTTATAAGATCTGTTTCAAAGAAACTCCACTTGGTTTTAATGAATACATTCTAATAATCTAATAAAATAGCAACTTCTATTTATGAGATGTGTGTCAAAGAAACTCCACTTGGTTTTAATGAATCTAAATTCATCATGATTTGCAACTATGTTAGTAACTGGCGCACCAATTACATTTACAAGATTCACTAGGGTCACACTTGTGTTACTATTAGTAAACTTGTCACAAAAATAGTTAAGAACTGTTAAAATAATTTGGTATATAATAAACTCGACTTGGTTTATATAAACTTGTACTAAATCTGATTAGGAAAAACTCAATCTTTGTTTCAATAAATCTTGGAACATAGGTAATAAACAAACTAAAATATCAGTTTGAAAAGAAACTCACCATGGTTTCATAATAAACTGATTCAATAAACTGTTTTAAAAATAGTTTATAGATATGTAACACCAAATTTGTCAATTAAAATTATGTTTACTTAAAACTGGTTTTCCAAAGAAACACAATCTTGGTTTCGACGAAAAATAACTTGTATAAAAATCTGTTAATTAAATTAATATGATTTAAACAAAAAAGTGTTTTAATTCTATTACACAGAATCTGTTTTAAAATTGTAAGAAAACATGTACACTTTTATTAAGATAAAATCAGATTATAATTAATAAATAATTAACCGAAAATAAAACAAACAGAATGAGGTAGAAGCAGAAGACAAACAATATAAACGATAATTAAATAAAACAATAAAATAGTAAAAGGACTTACTAGATCATCGTCAAGGAAACACTCTTCGAGGCACGTGTTTGACACGCTTAACACTAAAGAGTTGAGGCATGTGTTTGATACGCTTCCTTTAAAACAGATTTGTCGTCTGTTTCGCAGGGTACAACAACCGAAACAGTAAGTTGTACTGTCGGACTTAACAAACTGTCTGGAATATCACCTTTCGAGATGTGTACTCCATAAGTTGAAAATCAATAATACTTATTGATTTGATGTGTATCAAAGCTATGGAATTAGGGCCTCTGTTTATACACTATAGAGTCCTCACAAGTTTACTCATCTCACGGATGTGAGATAAAAAATAAACATAAATTCCTCTTTAAGCATGATACCGAATGTCTAACTTTGAGACGCGATATCTCGTTCACATCAACTCCATTTTGGACACATGAAAGTTCATTGCGAAGCTCTCTACAAAGAGAACGCAAACTTACAAACTATTACTTATATATATGACACATACATATAGATAATTGTGTCCAAAGTTGGTCAAAAATCACTTTGTCAACCAAATTTTTCAACAATTAATAACCATTCGTTGTCGGAATATGTGATGTTTCTGTTACCAAATTATGATGGTGACAGATCTTGGTCAAATATGGGTTTACAATGGTGGTGGTGCTGAAACAATTTGAGAAAAAGAAAGACTATTATAAAGAAAATAATTGATGAGGGTAATTTAGTATTGTTAACATATTAATAAAAGACAAACATTCAAATCATGTGTACTTTTCTAATAAGAAAGTTTACACGTGTCGAGCAATGAACTTAGTGAAGCAGTAGAGGGTAGAGCTTGATCAAAATGGGAAGGAGAGGGTTCAAATTGACTACTTCTTGGATCAAGTTTAAGTTCCATGATCCTTTTGGGAATTTTCTAAAAAAAACTATATTATGTTATTTTTTTCATTATTTTTGAAAAAAAAGGTAAATAGACTCATCTTGAGAAATCAAATACCCAAATTATATTACTTCCTCCCTCCTAATTTATAAGCCAATCTTTATCTTTATTTTTAAACTTTAATCTTAGTTAATTTTCTTTTATGTTATATAATACTTGATGCAAAATATATGAATGAATTGAGTTTTAAATCTATTTTCCATTGGTATAATTTTCAACAATTATTAATAAACAAAAACAAAAATATTTATAATCAAAGTTAAATAATAAAGACTTTAAAAAGTCAAAAGTGGACTAATAAATTAAGACGGAAGAAGTAATAAACTAAACAACAATATCGAGAATAATGTCCTTATTCCAATTCTACCCTGTTATGATACCATTACCGACAATGATTCATTATTACAAACCAAACGCACATTTAAATGTATGCAGCCTAATCCGGCTTTTCTACGGCCATTTTGAACTCGATTACCATTAGACTTCTGGGTGCGTTAGGTTCAAAGTGAGGAATGATAATGAAAATGGCAAAGGGAATGCAAAAGAATATAATGATATCTTTTATCTCATTAACGTTGCTTGGTACATACTAGCTACTACTCCATTATTTGTTATATACATATTAAAGCAGTTTTTATATACTCCACTGACACAATTCAAGATCTGTTCTTTGATCACGAATATATGTAATACCTTTGGTGATTAACCACAATAGTGTTGAATTTGAAATTACAATGAATTGTTGGTAGTAGGAAGAATTGGTTGCAGACTAAAACTATAGCAATTTGATGAACATGTATGATAGCATTCACATCAATTCATTAAACATAAAAGATCACGGATCTATGAATAATTAATGGTGTCGTTACTTCATTTATGAAATAGAGTAATTGTGATGAAAATAAATCGAAGGCCGGAAGGCTCACAGGGAGAGATGAGATCCTTATAAAACATTATCATCTTAAAGAACAAATGAGTGAATCCTAGCCACTTATTTTTTCATCAAAAAAAAAAATCACTTTCCACCTTTTCTTAAAAATAAAATGTTTTGCAAACGGTAAATCGTCAAACGGAAAAAAATACACCATCGCGACGAGTATTTTTTTTATCTTTATATAGAGAGGCACTTCTATATACTTTTGACGAATGTTTTTTCGAATTTTTTTTTTCAGTCACGTCGAAAAATTCACATGTGATTTTTTCAGACGTGACTGAAAAAAATCAAAAAAAAAATCGTCGAACGTATATAAAAGTGCCCTTCTATAGAAAGATGATTTAATTCTTGTTGTGATGGTATGTTCCGTTTTGCGTAACGCGATTAACAGTTTGTGAGATACTTAATTTTAAAAAATTAGAATGAAAGTAAGTTTTTTAATTAAATTAAAATAGAAATTGATCTAAACCATTAGATGGAAATAAAATGAATGGTTGAGATGAAATGAATTATTCTTTATTTAAATAGTATAGAACTTTTCTCTTCACAGGGACGGTTATTACTGTATTTAAGTAATTAAGTGGGTAATGAAAATTGATTACCCTCAAAATTGGGGGTAATGGAGTATGGTCCAATACTAAAAAATGATTAAGGGTGCGTTTGGTTCGCAGAATGTTTTTGTTGGAATTGGAATGTGTTTGAGGAATTGGAATCTTAAGGAATTGGAATGTTAAAGAATTGGAATGTTAATGAATTGGAATCTGAAGGAATTGGAATTTGTGAAAACTATCGCGTGTTTGGTTGGAAAAAAATGAAATGAAAAAACAAATTATATAATTATATTAATAATAATAAATATAATTTTTAAAAAATAAATAAATAATAATAATATAAAATTTAAAAAATACTATAATTTTTAAATAAATAAATAGATAATAATAAATAAATAAATAAATAAATAATAATAATATATTTTTAAATATATAATTAAATATAATTTTTAAATAAATAAATAAATATAATAATTTTAATAAATAATAAATTATAATTTTGTTTTTTTAAATAAATAAATAAATAATATAACTTTAAAATAAATAAATAAATATAATTTAAAAAATATATAAATAAAAATTAATAATAATAATAATAAAATAATACAAAATAATTAATAATAATAATAATAATAATAATAATAAATAAATAAATAAATAAAAAAATTAAAAAAATTAAAAAAAAAATAAAAAAATAAAAAAATAAAAATAAAAAAATATAAAAAAATAAAAAAATAATAATAATAAAAAAAAAAAAAATAATAATAATAATAATAATAATAATAATAATGATAATAATAATAAAAATTTATTTTTGATGATAAAAATATCAAATTCCATGGAATTTGAAACTTTCCTTCCGTTTTAGGATGGAATGTTAATTCCACACATAAAGGAATTTGTGGTATTTCATTACATTAATTCCGCGAACCAAACACACTATGGAATTGGAATCAGATTTTGAATTCAAACATTCCGCCAACCAAACACGTTTTGGAATTGGAATCAGATTCCAATTCCATAAGAATGCTGAAGATTCCGCGAACCAAACGCACCCTAAAGGAATTGTTTTAAGCAAATCAATTTTTGGCATCGCTGCCAGGGAGGTTGTGAAACGATTATTGTGTACGTTTGAAGATTAGTGTTTGAAGACCCTTCCCCGTGAAGTTATCCACTAAAATGTCTAAGAATTTTTTTTGTAAAAGAAAAATATTTTGAGTCTTCGCATAGTCATATATATACGATAGAGATAAACAAACTATAAAGCGAGAATATTACAAGCATGCTTGATGTCCCGAATTTGAAAACTGAAAAACTGGACATAGTATTGAGTATTCACGATTTGAGTTTTGAAAATAAAATATGTGAACAATTAGAAGTAAATTTAGATAAGTAGGTTTTATCAAGGTTTTAAAAATCGTGAATCGTTAGCCGGGCGGTTGACCACCTTTTAGCATGTAATCGGTTTATGCGAGATTAATCGACGATTGATCGGATTGGCATTTCTGGCAAAATTTGAATATTTTCGGCAAGTTTTGTGTATTTTCGGCGAGTTTAAGGTATTATTGGGAAGAATTTTTTTCTAAAAAACAACTTTAGATTTAAACAGTTACTATAAGTGATCAAAACAATTTAACAGTGAGTTTTAGGTACTTTCAGCAAGATTAGAAGGTTTCTACTTTCTGGCAAGTTTGACCACCATTGATTGTCGTTTACCACGGTTGACCTATTTGTTTGACCCAGTTACATAAATCAGTAAGATCGATAGCCTTGTAGCGCCTAGACAGCGATTCATCGGCTTGTACACTGAGTTTTATGAATAAAAATCAATATATATACAGTAGTACTACTTTATTTAAAAATTTATTATATTACTGTAAACCGATGGCATTAATTATCATGCAAACACATGGGGATAGATATCATAGGGCCACCACGTTTGCCGAGAATAAGTTTACGATAACACTAATTAATGTTCTAACTCAATATCTTCCGATAATACCCCAATAACTAAAAAAATCCTCCCAGCAAATCAACAAACACCTTCTTTTTTCTTTGGGATAAAGCCGTAAAATACCAACGAACTTTGTCTAATTTATCGATTTGGTATGTGTACTGAAACAATTATCGATTTGGTACGTGTACTTACATAAAGTGTTCTCATTTGCACATTTTGTCCTCAAACTCGCGCTTTGCTAAGCGCCTGTTCTTTTTTTCCCTCAAAAAATTTTAAAATAAAATTTTCCTTTTTTTTCCCTCGGAATACCCTCTCGCACTGTTGGAGTCATCGGTATGTTTTTTTATGAATATTTTTTTTAACAGTTAGTTTTTTTTTTACCAGTTTTTTTTTCCTTTTTTTTCTCAAAAAAGTTTTTAAAATAAACTTTCTTTTTTTCCCTCGGAATACCCTATCGCGCTGTTTTAGTCATCGGTCTGTTTTTTTATGAATAAAACTTTAAGTTTCCTCAAACCTCGCAACTGCGCTAATAGTCCACGGCATTCGCGCACGGTCGACCCAATTTTTTTTTCTCTTTTTTTTTTTCAAAAAATTTCTAAAATAAAATTTTCCTTTTTTTTCTTGAAATTACCCTCTCCGCATGCATTAAATGGCCTTCTGCATTTTGTCCATTAATGCACGGGTTTGACCGGGGTGCATTTAATACGCGGGTCAAACACTACCCGGTCGATCGGTTTTTTTTTTTTTTTTTTTTAGAAACAAAAATGTTTTGTTTTTAAGATACTCTCCGCCTTTTTGAGTCTTCGGTCTGTTTTTATTATGATAACAATAGGAATATACCATACGCGTTTAGGTGCATTAGTTTGCATTATAAATGCACCGGGTTTGACACCGACCCCGGGTCAGAATTTTTAATTTTTTTTTTAAATTGTTTTTTTGCTTTCTTTTCAAAATATTCACTCGCATTTTTTCTGTTATCGGTATTGTCGGTCTCGACCAGACCGGTCGCCACGGACCCGTTCCTTTTTTATTTACGAAATACGCCCTCAAATATTACGAAATACCCCCTACGCACTATGTGTTAAATTACGAAAAAACTACCTCATTAATTTTTTTTTATTAAAATACCCCTTTACCCATAGCGGTCGACCGGTAGTTTTTTTTTAGAATGCACCAAATACAGTGCTTTGAAAATTCGGTCGTTATTAACGACTTAATTTTTTTTTTACAAAAATTTACCTATCTTAACCACGACCAACCAAAAAAACACGGCGCCAAAACATCCCGCAGCGGAGAGCAGGTGAACCTAACTTGTTTATTATATTACTGTAACGATGGCATTAATTATCATGCAAACACATGGGGATAGATATCATAGGGCCACCACGTTTGCCGAGAATAAGTTTACGATAACACTAATTAATGTTCTAACTCAATATCTTCCGATAATACCCCAATAACTAAAAAAATCCTCCCAGCAAATCAACTAACACCTTCTTTTTTCTTTTTTTCATATTGTGCGAATAATGGCATCGGGTTTTGCGGGTGTTAGGAAGAAACATAAAGGGGAGGTATGACGAATGTAGCGGGTGATGAGGACTAGAATTAACGGACGAAGAGATTGATTAAATATATTGTTAAAGATGTCAAATCGTGTTGTTTTGTGTATTGACATGTGGAAGATAAAATTGAATTGTATGTGAAAGTGTAGTTAAATTGTGATTTTGGTTGAATGTATGAAAAATGTTAGTTAAAAGTGGGTATTTATAAGTGAAAAAATGAGATTTTTTTTTGTCGTTTACTACCGTTCAAAATTTGAAAAAAAAAACGAATAATGGTACGCTGGTGGACCAGCGGAAGGACAAACGGTGCACGAATGAAGCCCCTGCTGGTGCAAAACAACGGCGCCATTGGTTATTTTTTGAGCGAACCGTGGACGAATAACCGTTGCACCGAGCACTTTTAGACTTCTCAGTTTCTATAAGCAAATACCCTTAAAAGTTCAGTTTTTTTTTTTGAACGGCGATTTATTAAAACACTAGCAAGGAGCTAGATCAAACAAGAACAATATAAGGGTTCTTAAGCCAATCGTCCCACTTGGACGATCACGTTTTTACATCTGGAATTCTACACAATAAAAAGAATCTAGAAACTAAATTATCAAATATCAGCGCCTTTTCAGGGAATACTTCTTATCAAACAACAGAGCTTGTTGCGAAAGTTCCACATATACCTCACAACCATTTATTACACCCTCAAGATCGCCTTTGGATTGGATTGAATCAGAATAGAAACAACCAACCTTGCCATTCCTCGTAACGAATTCAAATCCCGAATAGTCAATATTCCACAAGAAGATATCTTACGCTATACATCTTTTTTACAATTAACAAGCAAATGAACGGCGTTGCGGCGGGGGCTAATTTTTTTCTTGAATAATGTTTTTTACGTTTCGGGGGTTTTTTTTGGGCGACCCTAACGGCGTTATGCGGGGCTTATTTTTAATTTTTTTTTTTGTATGATTCGGGGAAAAAATTTTGAGTTGGGTCGGCGCTAAATATTTTCCGATATTTCTTTTTTCTGGACGGTTTTGTAATTTTTTTTTACGGGAATTTTGTGTAAGAAGAAAAATCGATAAATAGTTAAAAAGGTGAGGGTCCGTTTGTATTTTTTTTACTTTGGCCAGATTTTAGACTATTTTTGGGCTATTTTTTTTTTGGCTTATTTTTTCCCGGATATTTCCTTTTTTTTGTATGTTTCGGGTTTTTTTTTTTGCAGTTGGGACGGCGTTATTTTTTCCGATGTTTTCTTTTTTGGACGGTATCGCTATCTTTTTATTGTGGCGATGAATGCAAAAAAGTTCTAGTGAACAATAAAACTTGACGTGTTTTTTTTTTGTTAACTTTTTTACGGGATTTTTTTGTAAGAAAATCTGAAAATAGTTGAGGGGACGTTTGCTTTTTTTTTTATACTTTGGTGCCAGATTTCCTGCTAATTTTGGGATAGTTTTTATTTTACTTTGGGCACATTTGTTTGCGAATTTTTAGGCTAGTTTGTCGACAAATGTGTATATTAGTAATAATTTTTTTATATGCTTATGTGTTGGGCATATGTTTAAAGTGTTGGTTTTTTTTTGCTATATGAGTTTTTTTTATTATAATGGGTTGTAGTTTGTGACCATATTGATTTATTTTATAAGTTATTTACGGTATCGAAGATGTTTCCTGCGGGTATTTTTTTTATCTGTATAAATCGAAAACTTTTGTAATATTTTTTCCCTCCTACTTTGTGCAGAAATTAAAAAAAAAAACCTAAAATCGGACTAGCCCAAAATGGGAGCCCGTTACTGTGCACTGACCCCACTTGTCGTTTTTCGACAGGTGTATTTAGTACCTAATGTGTATTTTTATAATAATAGAGGGGGGGTTAATTAACCCCGCGCGTCTGCGCGGAGTTAAGTTTTTGGCATTGTGTTGTTGCAAGTTTCGGTTGGGTAAATATATCATCTGGGTATCATTTTATTCGTGGATCCAGAAGTATTTCTGTAGTTTATTTTTTATTTAAAAATTTTATGATTGTATTTAAAATTGCGAATAAAGAAACTTGAGACGTTTTGCGTAACGATTAACAGTTTGTGAGATACTTAATTTTAAAAAAATAGAATGAAAGTAAGTTTTTTAATTAAATTAAAATAGAAATTGATCTAAACCATTAGATGGAAATAAAATGGATGGTTGAGATGAAATGAATTATTCTTTAATTAAATAGTGTTTTACATAGAACTTTTCTCTTCAGGGACGGTTATTATTGTATTTAAGTAATTAAGTGGGTAATGAAAATTGATTACCCTCAAAATTGGGGGTAATGGAGTATGGTCCAATACTAAAGAATGATTAATTGCATTATAGTTAGAGAAATGCTAGATTCACACCCATTTTACACATAAAATTTTTACACCCGTATGTGTCAAACAAATATAGGTATTGAAAAAAAAAAAAATATGACACTTAGTGATTGGTGCAAGTTACATGCCACATGTGCATGTGAAAGTTTTTATGTGAGTTATAAGTGGATCTAGCATTCCTTTTATAGTTAACCAACCATTTTTTTCATTATCTTTCCCATTACCAACCTCCAACCAAGCAACGCTCAGTATTGGACCTTGAGTGTTTTTTTAGGGGCCAAAATCACTAAATGTCAAGAATTTATTTTGTAAAAGAAAAATATTTTGAGTCTTCGCATAGTCATATATATACGATAGAGATAAACAACCACTATAAAGCGAGAATATTACAAGCATGCTTGATGTCCCGAATTTGAAAACTGAAAAACTGGACATAGTATTGAGTATTGACGATCTGAGTTTTGAAAATAAAATATGTGAACAATTAGAAGTAAATTTAGATAAGTAGGTTTTATCAAGGTTGCAAAAATCGTGAATCGTTAGCCGGACGGTCGATCACCTTTTAGCTTGTAATCGGTCTATGCGGGATTAATCGACGATTAATCGGATTGGCATTTCTGGCAAAATTTAGGTATTTTCGGCAAGTTTTGTGTATTTTCGGCGAGTTTAAGGTATTATTGGGAAGATTTTTTTTCTAGAAAACAACTTGTAATAGATTTAAACAGTTACTATAAGTGATCAAAACAATTTGACGGTGAGTTTTAGGTACTTTCGGCAAGATTAGAAGGTTTCTGGCAATTTTGACCACATTGATTGTTGTTTATCACGGTTGACCTATTTGTTTAACCCAGTTACATAAATCGGTAAGATCGATAGCCTTTTAGCGCCTAGACAGCGATTAATCGGCTTGTAGACTTTTTTTGCAACACTGAGTTTTATGAATAAAATAAAAATCAATATACAACTATTCTACTACTTTATTTAAAAATTTATTATATTACTCTAGTAAACCGATGGCATTAATTATCATGCAAACACATGGGGATAGATATTATAGGGCCACCACGTTTGCCGAGAATAAGTTTACGATAACACTTATTAATCTTTTAACTCAATATCTTCCGATAATACCCCAATAACTAAAAAATCCTCCCAGCAAATACTAATACCTTCTTTTTTTCATATTGTGCGAATAATGGCATCGGGTTTTGCGGGTGTTAGGAAGAAACATAAAGGGCGGATGACGATGTAGCGGGTGATGAGGAACTAGAATTAACGGACGAAGAAGATTGATTAAATATATTGTTAAGGAGCCAATCGTTGTTTTGTTATGACATTTTTGGAAGATAAAATTGAATTGTATGTGAAAGTGTAGTTAAATTGTGATTTTGGTTGAATGTATGAAAAATGTTAGTTAAAAGTGGGTATTTATAAGTGAAAAAATAAGATTTTTTTTTGTCGTTTACTACCGTTCAAAATTTGAAAAAAAAACGAATAATGGTACGCTGGTGGACCAGCGGATGGACAAACGGTGCACGAATGAAGCCCCTGCTGGTGCAAAACAACGGCGCCATTGGTTATTTTTTGAGCGAACCGTGGACGAACAACCGTTGCACCGAGCACTTTTAGACTTCTCAGTTAAAAGTGCAAGCCACAATTACGAAAACTCGGTTAAGACTTAAGAGACTATAACGTGCATAATGGTTCAGTATTTTGGTATCTTTTGGTGTTGACCCTTTTTATAATAGCTGGATCTAAGACACTGGCCAAGCAACTCGATCGATCGGCTCATTCGAGAATAATTTAACATATGGTTATTTCCTAACAGGTCCAGCCTACTTAAAGACAATCGGTCTAGCTAATGAATCAGGTATGATCTAGTAATCTACGACCCATTTCTTTCTAATCAATCGAAACTCAAAAGAAAACATACGCTACTTATTCAGGGGCTCCACCCGCGGGTCTTGTGACGTGTTGTTACTGAATTCAAATCCCGAATAGTCAATATTCCACAAGAAGATATCTTACGCTATACATCTTTTTTACAATTAACAAGCAAATGAACGGCGTTGCGGCGGGGGCTAATTTTTTTCTTGAATAATGTTTTTTACGTTTCGGGGGTTTTTTTTGGGCGACCCTAACGGCGTTATGCGGGGCTTATTTTTAATTTTTTTTTTTGTATGATTCGGGGAAAAAATTTTGAGTTGGGTCGGCGCTAAATATTTTCCGATATTTCTTTTTTCTGGACGGTTTTGTAATTTTTTTTTACGGGAATTTTGTGTAAGAAGAAAAATCGATAAATAGTTAAAAAGGTGAGGGTCCGTTTGTATTTTTTTTACTTTGGCCAGATTTTAGACTATTTTTGGGCTATTTTTTTTTTGGCTTATTTTTTCCCGGATATTTCCTTTTTTTTGTATGTTTCGGGTTTTTTTTTTTGCAGTTGGGACGGCGTTATTTTTTCCGATGTTTTCTTTTTTGGACGGTATCGCTATCTTTTTATTGTGGCGATGAATGCAAAAAAGTTCTAGTGAACAATAAAACTTGACGTGTTTTTTTTTTGTTAACTTTTTTACGGGATTTTTTTTGTAAGAAAATCTTAAATAGTTGAGGGGACGTTTGCTTTTTTTTTTATACTTTGGTGCCAGATTTTTTTTTTTTTTTTTTTACTTTGGGCCAGATTTTGGGCCACATTTTATGCGAATTTTAGGCTAGTTTGTCGACAAATGTGTATATTAGTAATAATTTTTTTTATATGGCTTATGTGTTGGGCCTCATGTTTAAAGTGTTGTTTTTTTTTTGCTATATGAGTTTTTTTTAATATAATGGGTTGTACGTTTGTGACCATATTGATTATTTTAAAGTTATTAGGTATCGAAGATGTTTCCGCGGGTATTTTTTTTATCTGAATAAATCGAAACTTTTGTAATATTTTTTTCCCTCCTACTTTGTGCAGAAATTAAAAAAAAAAACCTAAAATCGGACTAGCCCAAAATGGGAGCCCGATACTGTAGCACCTGACCCACTGTCGTTTTGACAGTGTATTAGTCACCTAATGTGTATATTTATAATAACGAGGGGGTAATTACCCCGCGCGTTGCCGCGGGAGTTAAGTTTTTTGCATTGTTGTTGTGCAAGTTTCGGTTTGGTAAATATCAATACTGGTCTCATTTTATTCGTGGTCCAGAAGCATTTCTGTCCGTATATTTTTTATTTAAAAATTTTATGTAAAAAAATTGCGAATAAAAGAAACTTGAGGTGCCTTTTTTATTATTTTTTTAAAAATTTATGTAAAAAAATCGTAAACAGTTAAAAGTTGAGGGTCCGTTTTGTAATTTATTTTTTTTAGTTTGGGCCAAATTTTGGGCTAGTTTTTGGGCCGGTACTGTAGCACTGTAACAGACACTGTAGCTGCTACAGTCTACCGACCATTTGTGAAATGTATTATAGTAGAGTAATAGCCTTGGTATCTACTATCTATCGATTTTCAGAGCACCCGAATCGGTCCTTCAAGACCTGGAAAGAATTCGGGCTAATTTTTTTTGGGGTGGTAATAAAGATAAAAACAAAATGGCTTGGGTCAAATGGCCAATTATTCTTAATTCTTTCGATAAAGGAGGGTTAAACATTGACAGTCTTAAAGCTTTCAACCCTTTGCTTTCTTTAAAAAAATGGCGTTGGAGGTTACTTTCTTCCCAAACGCCCTTTGGGTTCAGTGTCATCAAAGCTTTCATGGTCAAGAAGATGGTTTCGATCAAATGGTGTTGCTTCAGGGCATTTGGGTAACATTAGTTGGTACCTCCAATTTTCTTCACTCGAAAGGTATTATTATTATCTAACACTTTTCGGTTTTTAAGCAGTTGTGGCACTCGTATTACGATTTGGAAAGATATTTGGTAGGCGAGACTCCTCTTTTTTACAAGGTACAATAGGCTATATCATCTTGATCACAGACATAGATTGTCTTATTCATTGACGTATTTATAATGGGCAATGGTTCTTGGAATTGGTCTCGGACAATTCTTGGTGTTAGAAATCTTGCCTATTTATGTGACATGGTTAAATGAAATCGGGTCAACTAAATATTGATTGTTAATGAAGATCTTGAACTTGGAGAGTCTGTGTGTAATGGTACTTTTACCGTTAGGTATGGCTCGTTTTAGGATTGATCCAAAATATCCTCCCACTCTTGCTCATACTACTACTTGGGATTAATCTATCACCCGGGAATAAGGTCAATGTGTTATGTGGGCTTTCCTTTGGATACCGACTCCCTCATAGATTGAATCTCTCTCGCCGTGGGTATGGATATTCCGGCATTCTTGTCCTTCTTTGCATTGCCATATGTGAATCTGATAATCATGTTTTCTTTTCTAATCGACATTGTACCGATATGTGGAGCTAGTTTTTAGTATGGTGTGATATCTCTTTTTCTAGCTTCTTCTTGGGATTCTTTCAATGATTGGGATCATCTCTTGGCATGCTTCTAAAGAGAAAAAAACCAGGTTCTATGTTTTTACTTACTTCGTTCTTTGGTGGCTTTGGAGATACGAAAAATAGTCGTAGTTTAGGCTCTCAACCGTTGGAGGATAAGTGCTTCTATTTCGATATATGTTCGTTTCTCTTCATTTTCGTGGCTTCACAATAGGGATCAATATGAATTTATCTTGGGAATGGACAGGCTTATGTATCCCTTTCGATCACGCGTCAAATGAGCAATGGTTAGAGCTGCTTTGGTTTTTTCACCTGAAGCTGGCGTTCAAGTTCGATGGGTTGGCGTACCTGTACGCAAGGTTTTTTTCGTTGCATCTTCGTCGGTTTTGAGGATGGTTCTCTTTTTTTTCTTTCTCTCGGGGACTTGTTTGGGGGTTTCATCAAAAATCCATCCGAGTGAAAACGGTTGGCTTCGGCCTCCTTTGGGATGGGGGGTTTTTTTTTCTTTTGACGAAGTGATGAAAAAACGATCCATCGGCCTTCGTGTCAAAAGTTTTTTCATCCCTTTTGATTCCCTCGCAGTTAAAGTCTCGGGATTTTACCATTTTTTGATGTTATGTATTTCTCTTTGTTGACTCTATTGTACTTTAAGTTTCTAGCGTCTTGCTAGTCTCTTTTTTTTATATATTCCATCTTTGCCGTTAAAAAAAAAGTAGAGTAATAGCCTCAATTTTTTTGTCTATGTGGCAATTAAGTATGTGTTCACTGTGCAAGTAAGCCACAATTACGAAAACTCGGTTTAGACTACGTGCATAATGGTTCAGTATTTTGGTGTTAACCCCTTTTTATAATAGCTGGATCTAAGACACTGGCCAAGCAACTCGATCGATCGGCTCATTCGAGAATAATTTAACATATGGTTATTTGGCCTACTTAAAGACAATCGGTCTAGCTAATGAATCAGGTATGATCTAGTAATCTACGACCCATTTCTTTCTAATCAATCGAAACTGAAAAGAAAACATACGCTACTTATTCAGGGGCTCCACCCGCGGGTCTTGTGACGTGTTGTTACTAGCTTGTTACTAGTTTCTGCTACAGTTCAAGCTCGGGAAGATGGAACGCGACTACTCATCTCTCACGTCATTACCATCCCAGCAACATTATGTATGAACGATAAATATTTGATGATCGAACAAAACGTAATATGATTGGCATATTCACAAGCATCCATTCTTTTTACCTCACCCTCTAGTTAACATCGTGACTAGTAGAAATGGTAATATTTGTCATATCAATATCTCATATACAGAGCCGTCTCTAAAATACTGAATTTTTTGAAGGCCCTGAGCGAAATTACATAATGAGACCTTTCGAGAAGAAATTTTATATATAATGTCATTGTTTATAAGATATAATGCAAATTAGTTATCTAAATGTTTAATATATTGTTAAGTGGACAAATTTTGGGGCCCCTAAAATTTTTGAGGCCCTGTGCGGTCGCTCACCCTCAAAGACGACCCTGCTCATATACACTGGAATTTGACAACAACAAAACTAAAATTTCGGCATATGTCAATGTGGGGGTAATAAGTAGTTTGGCAAAACATATTAACCTTGGCATTTGAATATGTCAACAATTAAACTTACACTTTCTGCAAGCAATAAATTACTCATACCGTACTTGACATATTTGGGACATCTAGATCTAGTGTTGTCAATTTACCTAATTTTACCTACAAATGATGTTTAAATCACTAGTCGATCTTGAATGAGCATTCAGTGACAAACTAGGATTCAATCATTAATAGCGCCGTTTACTAATCAAAACTTACTTTACGAAAATTGAATTCCCCGAAAGGCCGTGGCACTTGACTGCTTCCAATGTTTTTAACCTGTCATGTGTACAACAATCAAGTAGAAAGAAATTTCAAACTAAGAGAAAAGCAAAGCCTGAAAAAAACTACGAAACTAACAAGCAAATAGTTTTTTTTACTAAAATCACGCCCCCTCCTCTCTTAATAAGAACAGAACACACGTACACGTACTAAGTAACAACTTATGCATATGTTCTCCCTTAACTAACACTTGTATTTGTAACTTAGTTGCTTGCATATCAATTAAGAAGCCTTCTGATTAGTTTTCTTTTTCTTTTCCTAGCATACGTTGAAAGTTTAGGAAACAGTATATATATTTAAAAGCTAGATACTTTAAAAATAAAATAAATATACAAGGAAACCACAATAAGAATGCATACCAGCTTATGTTATGCAGCTTTAAACCAGTCATTAACTTGCGATGATCTTCATCAAGGTACCAAGTTTATCTTCTTCTACCTCTCGGAGTTTCACATCGGGGTGATCACTACTCCATAGCAATGATACTTCTGTGTCACATACCACTTCCTCAAGACATAAATCGTTAACGGATGGTGGCAGCTCCTTGAGCCCCATGCAACCTCTCATATGAATTGTTCGCAAACAACCCAACTTACCAATCTCCGCTGGCAACTTTTCCAGTTTTAAACAGTCGGAAATATC
>BQNB010021771.1:0-63825 GCA_026074375.1 Tanacetum coccineum | reverse complement strand
AATTTTCTTGGAAATCCTAGACGAAATTACTAGAAAAATAGGCAGTAGAAATTGTAGTGCTTGAGGGAGTAGTAATGAGGGCCTTTTTGGTGTCAGAATACCTTCTTTGAATTAGGTTTTCCTCATTGACAAACCTCCCATAGATATCTTCAAGGTCAAGAGTCTAAGTATGATTGGCATTCCTCAGTCCCTGAGAGAAGGTTAGTCATTTCTCAGGGAGGCTATTCACAAAACCAACATTGATTTCATGTTTAGAGAGGTTAACACCATCATTGGCAAGCTCATTGAGCAGGTTCTTATAGCGGGTGTAGGTCTGTGAGAGACTTTCAGTGGACTTAGCCCTGAAAGTTTAATACTCAAGTTTCAGATCCATGATCCTGTTTTTCTTGGTATCTGAGGGACCTTCAAAGCTGTGAACCAAGTCAGTCCATGTTTCTTTGGCTGAAACATAACTAATGACTGATTCCATTATGTCATCTGGTAGACATGACATAATGACGCTTTTAAGGCACTGGTCTTGAACGACCACCTTCCTCTTATTTAGGGTCCATTGGGACTCAGGCTTAGCATCCCCATCAGCCGTTTTTGGCTGAAATGGACTATCCTTAATACATTTTAAGTAATAGGGTTCCATTCCCGCTAAGTAGCAAAGCATTCGCTTTTTCCACTTATTAAATTTTCTCGGCTCTAGTTTAGGAGCAATAGCAGCATAGCTACCTCCCTTTTTCTCAAGTAGCTGGGTACATCATTTACTGCAGCCATTTTAGGATCTAGGTTTTAAAATTTTAAGTAAATTAGTGTTAAGTAAGTTTTACAAACCCTGGGCTCTGATACCACTTGTTGTTCCCACTTAGTTAGTGAACAATAACTACAAAGTTATCATTAACTAACTCATGGCTAGCAAGTAAAGTAAACAATTTGTTCTTTGAAAAGATTTGTGTACGTAAATATAACTAATAAGTAAAAGACACAAAAATAACTTTTCAACGTTCAACTCTTTTTATTAAGAATTATACCCCATTGTATGCGGAACTACAATGGGGATTGAATGACAATGTGTGTGTGTGTGATCTCCTCACTATAAACTTTGCATAAACTTAAAGTATTATGAAAAGCTAACTACTATGCTAACCAACTGAGCTTGCTCATGGACTTAGTAGATTTAGATGAGTAGATGTGTGTTTGTGAAAGTTATGACTTTGAATGCATAAACTTAACATCTACTCCATTACAAGAAATCTATTTATACTACTTAGGTAGGGTTACACCAACATATGTATTGAGCACTTATCCCAGATCTAATAGGCTAGTACATTTGTACAGACTTGTCTTTATCATAATAGCTATTCGAAGTATGGGACAAATGCTCTTTCCAAGTTTAGTTCCTAACACTGAACTTGTATTATACCCTCTTCAGGATAAGTTGACTTTACGAAATAAGAGTTTGGACTTATTTGTTTTCAAACTACCTCGCCTATTCTTTAGTCTCTTGTCTTTATGGTCTTCTAGTTGTTGGATATCGTATGGGGTTCAGTGAGTCTATTGCCACAACTTACTGAACCCATCACCTTCTTTTTTGGCTCAGGCTTCATTCACTGAGTACCGCCTCATTGAATGCTAGAGTCTTTCTTGTAAACTCAGGTTGCGCATCTTGAAGGTAACTCAATGAGCGACTATTCACTCAGTGACCTTGAATTATTAAAGGATATTTACACTTAGGTTATTTTGTATTCAAATCCTAAGAGAAAGATCAGTGCACTACTACACAAAAGGCTATAAACACCCTCAAATAGAGACCGGTTATGTAAAACCCTATTCCTATGATCAAAAACTAGGGGAAATAGAACGAATTGGGATTGGTTTTGTTGAAAAAATAGGTTTTTATAATACAAAACGCATAAAAACTGGTTATGCGGATGAAACCAGTCTTTTAACACGATTAAAGACATCGGTGTGTAAGTAACAACATGTCTATTTGTATTTTTGTTATAGACTCTGTTTTTTAAGATACAACCAGTGTGATTACTCTCTATTTTGAACTTCCATCCCTAAACGACTCTACACCCCTTTCACACTTAAATTCTGGAATTAATGAGAAAATAATTATTATAAATCACTATAAATGCTCTTAACATAAGCATAGCCATCACAATTTTGCAAATGCAAAAAAGAAAAAATAAATCACAATAAAATCACAATTGCCAAAATAAAGTAATTTGCTCAAACTTACTTTCATGTTCATGCTATTTGGATGAATAATGACCATAGACCTCCCGTTTTCATCACTTGTCACTTTTTATCTCTTTCTTTCTCCAAAACACACACTTCACACACGCCATCTCTTTCTCTCAAGCCTCACACACTGCTATTGTTGCTTCTTCTCCGGCGAAGGTGCGTGGTTTCACCGATGATAGATCCGGCGAAGGCTCACCTTACAGATCCTCTAGTGCCGGTGATTTTTTATCCACTGATTAAATCTCCACCACAATACTGGTTTGATTTTTATCATATTTGTTTATGATGATCTTGCTATGAATCTATTTTTTTTAGTTCTTCATGAACAATTAATAAAAGTCAGATTAGGAGTTATTTATTGTGATATGTACACACTAGATACCTAATTATCTCTTGATTAATTTGTGATGTGAATACAAGTTTCATACAGATGATTTTTTGAGATTTAGAGGTTTACACGAAATGCATGCCAAGTGTTTGATAAAATAAAAAAGAAAACCTTTGTTTACATAATGATGCTACGACTATTTGTATTCAATTTTGTGAGCATCGTCATTCACACGTACATAATAATTTCTCTAATATGATGTTATACTTAATTCTAAGAAGATTGTATGTGATAAGCTAACATGTAAGTTAGGTGTTTGATAAAATGCCAAAATGACTTATGATTAATAAATTTTGTTAGGTTATTCCAGTCTCATTGTTCTATTTCAAATTACACCATTGTATTAATTAATTAATATAAAAAGATTGATGGTTAATGGCTTAGGAGTTTGCCTTAATATATGTAGTTTTGACGGTTTTTGTTAACAGGGGATGGTATAATGAAAAATTCTTTCCAGGAACTGGTGTTGTGGATGGACTGTTAGAGCTAAATGGTGCCATCAATGGAATAACTTCTGGAGTTCATATCTCATTTCCAACTGCTATATAAGATTTCGTTCTGTATTATGGTCGCACAAGAGTGGTAAGTAATATTTTCTTTGTCGATATTTGTACAAAGATTACCTTATTAGTCTATGAATTGCATAAGGCCTATATCTTTCTCCTTTTACATATTGTTTGTGAGAAAAATGGTTGGATGATTCCCGTATTTAAGATGTTAAAAATCTTCAATTTTTTCCTTTTTTAAGAAGTGATGAGTGATTTTTTTTGTTCTTTTTGGCAAGACTATTTAGCATCACATACAACAACGAACCTGGCCTATGGTGTGATTATCGAGCATACACTTGTAGAAAGAGAGTGAAGGTATTCAACAAATAGTTTGTTAGTTATTATGAACCTTCTCTTGCACTTATAATATTGCTTCACATATACGTACATTACTTATATGCTATATATCCACCTTGGCACTTAAATACTGCATTAAGTGCCATAAACTCTGCTTTTTAGGGCGTTGGATTTTATACCATGTTAATGCTCAGGGCACGATATCATATAAAGAACTCGACCCATGTTAACAACACTAGAGGGCACTTGAGTCCAGATTAACAAATACACTTTAAACTTCAATCCGTATATAATGTGGTCTTATTGGTTAAAAATGATAACATCAGTTGACATCAAGTTATAACCATTTTGATGGTCTAGTTGTTCTATGTATGCAGTAACTATTTTGAACCCATACATGTGATGTATCCAGTAACTATTTTATGTTAAACTACAAACATTTTTCGTGTTAGTTCACTGCGAACCTATGGCAAATAGATCATTTGGGACTGGGAGTTGAGGAAGTAGTGTGCGGTTACAACAAAGGTTACTTGTATATATGCTCTTCATTGTGATGTACTAAAACTGATGCCTTTGTGTATGTTTTATTTTGCATATCTAATTAAATCAAAAATTATTTTTGGAGAGTGGTAGGATATATTGGTCTCACTGGTATGAAAATCTAGTTTTGTTTGAGCAACTATAATACTTGATTTATCAATTTATGGCATTTCTTTTTTTACATGGTTTTTACATGTTATCTAAATTTTTCTTGGTCAACTTCATATTTTGTTGGTAACATATCGATATACTTTTTAGAATTTGAAAGGACGAGACAATAGCTTCTTAAAGTGTCAGCTTCTTAAAGTGTGTACTGTTGAAGTGTAGCATCCTAATCCAAGTGAGGAAACCCGAATTAAACATAGTGATGCACAACAAGGTATGTCCCATGTTGAATTTGGTTCGCATAATTTGATTCCATTTATTTTTGGGCTATTTTAATTCCGGACATGATAATTACATTGTGGGTCTAATTAGGATAGCACATTAGCTGTAAAACCCAAATTACAGCAGCATATCTGGAAATAAGATTATGATTTTCTTCTGAACTGATCTCGTGTGTGTAGATTAGGATGGAGGAGATAGTCACGTGACGTTTGAGACATAAGTTGACATCAGAGGTGATATTGTTATTTGAATAATGATTTGAAACAAAGTCACATGAAAATGATTCAGATCCATTGATGTTTTCTTGTTTTTTGATGTATTCATTGCATTCATGAAGTTTTTTTCTCATGTGCTTTACGTTGCGAGCATGCTCTTCCTAATTCAAGACTTATATAAGGAAAACTTCTCGAACATCGTAAGTGCATGTTAATCTTGCATTCACTTATGGCCATAATGTGTCTTTGCAAGCTATGGACTTAATTGTTAATGCATGTTTCTATAAATGCAAATCATGAACCTTTTAACACATTTCCTAAGTAGATAAGTACTATTTGCTATATAGTCAGAGCGCGGATTTTCATTTTGTAACTGCTCTGTAGGAAGTGTAATGCCCATACAGTCCACATCTAAACTTTTTAAGTGAACCGCATTAGACATAGAATCGATTATGATATAGGTTGGTAATCTAGTATAGAATGGGCTTTGCTGGAGGACTTGACCAGTTAAATAGCTTGCAAAGCCTGCAGATTAGATTACTAGTATGGTGAAATTTTAGTTTTGCTACTGCTGTAAACATGCTTGTATTTTCCAGCCTGTTTGATGTTCGTTTTGCTATTGATGTTAACATGCTTGTATTTCCCAGCCTGCTGAATTGAAATGCTATAAGTAGTTCTTGTTTTTTAGATTAATGATGTTTTTATTTCATTAAATTACTTGTAGGTACCTTGGACTAATGAGCGTTCGTTGGAGAACAGAGAGTTGAACGTGATCATTGGCGCATGGTTTACGTTGTGGCGAGATTAGTCCTAGATAATTATGTTGAATTCTAGTGTTTTTCTTTATGGTTATTTGTTGAATTCTAGTGATTTAATTTGATTTTAATTTTGTATTTGCTTTATGTTAAGCTGAATTGAAGTTGTTTTTATTTACTTTAATTTGTTAATTTTGACATTTTTGGTCCATCTAAATTAGTTTATATATATTTGATGTATTTATATTTCTTTATTTTAGTGGGTTAAATTTGTAAGTTTTGGAATTTATTAAAGAATTCTAATTTATTTTTTTAAAATATATTAAAAAAAAAGACAGGTTGGGTCTTTTTATAAAGACATGTTGCGAGAGAACCAGTGTCCATTTCCAATAAAACATGTGTGTTTATTTTAATATGGAGACCAATTCTTAGAGAGAGAACCGGTGTCGATTCTTCTAATAGAGACTGGTTGCATAACTGGTTTTCATACGTTTCAATCATGGAGATACCCCCCCCCCCCTCAGAGAGTGGTTCCAAAACCACTCTTTATAGGCTAATTTGACCAGTTTCTATGGCTTTTTTTGTAGTAGTGGTGGACAATGAAATTAGCCCAACATTTTCATTATTGTGTAGTTGTGTAGATCCGGATAGTGTATAAATTCGAAAGTGTTGATTGTGTGTTGGTTAGTATTTTAGGCCTTAAAATACATTAGTAAAGGTGTAGATTAGTTCTAGCTAAGATTAGGACTCGACATTTAGCTTAGTGTCAGAAATCGGGATAACCGACATGTAACGCTTTTCTCCACCTAAAGGGAGCTTGTTGACATAGTGAAATCTCGAGTCGGATAATCGAGGAGTGGAGTAGGACGAAGAAAAGCTTCGTACCCGAATCACTATAATTCTCGGTGTTGTGGTTTAATTGTTTTATCTCTTACATCTTTACCTTTAATCTATTATCTCGTTGTTTATATTTATATAGTGATTGTATTTTTTGTAGTTAGATTTATTGGTTGTTAATATTGTTGATTGATATCATATATACTCGAATCAAACGTTTTATAACCAAAGTTTTAAAATGTCAATTAACCGGTAAACTATTCAACATCCCTTCTAGTTTTCACATTATACATTAACACTTACAGTATTTCTTCTTATCTAAAAAATATATCAATTACATCCTAAAAAAGTATTCAATGCTTTACATGCAACATTTATTAAGAGGCTATTTGTTATGACACATTGGATGGAGTTTTACATTGAAAAGAAAGTAAATATTTGTTTGGTTATTTCTTTTAATATAAGAAATGAAAAATGGAATCAAAATTAATAGATGTACATTTAAGTTGGTTTTTTTTTACACTTTAGGGGCCACCTTGCAACTTTTTGTCTTTATATATGTGAGATATTTTTTATATTCTTCCTATTTTACTAGTTAAATAATATATTTTTCTTATTTTATTATAAAAAGATATTTAAATTAATATAATTTCTTTCTCCTATTCTTATCTCAAATTCAAATTCTATATCAAATTCAAATTTGAATTCAACCCTAATTATGAACAAAACGGACCCTAAGACTTATAAGAGCAACTTTGTAATACTCAAGTAAAATATTAACATATTAAATGTTTTAAAGTCAATCATAATAAATCTGCAATCTTTACTACTACGCAAAAATAAATTGAGATGAAATTAAACTTGATTGTTGGGTCGTACAAACAATTACCGCATCCGTCTCAAAATAAGTGTCAAGTTTTAATTTTTTAAAGTTAACTTTTTTTGACTTTGACATTAAATATTTTTGTTTGTGTTATATAATATTCGATGATATTTATAACAATGGAAATACATTTAAAACCACTTCCTTCATATATTTTGAATCAAGTATTATATAACACAAATAAAAATATATAGTGTCAAAGTTGAAAAAGATTGACTTCAAAAATTCAAAACGTGACATGTATTTTGATACAAAAGGAGTAATAGCTTAGCGAATAATTTTGGAATTTTAAGAAGAAATTTTGCATCATTAGTTGTGGTTTCATATATTAGAATTAGGGTTTGAAACTATTATTCTCACTCTTTGAAATAGGCACGCCTAATCATAATCTCATCTCTCTATATATTAGTATGACTATAATTTCTAGTGATGAGCATGGAGCGGGGTGGGGTTGTTTATGCTAAAACCAAAGACTGAACCGTATATTTTGGTTTTTGAAAACTACAAACCGTTTGGTTTTGGTTTTTTCAGTTTTGGTTTTGGTTTTTGGTTTTTTACATTGAATTGGTTCGGTTTTGATTTCTTTTTTCTTGATTTTTTCTAACTTGACAACAAGCAAGTTTTCATCTTATATAAAATTTACGATTCCAAGTTCTCAAACAATAATATTTAAATATTTATCAACAATAGCATAACATCCAACATTCCGCAGCTACGAAACAACCAAACAAGAATCCTATGACCAGTTCATCTCAGGAAGATATTTCTCAGTATCTGAATGAACGACCTATACCTGAATTGACGAATATTTTGAGTGGGCGAGTGCAAACTGAATCACTAACAACCTCTGTGATGCCTATACCATAGGGAAATCCTGACCTACCAAGCTTCTCGTTAGGTGCACCTGAAGTCTCTTTAAATGTCCAAGCAAGGGAAAAAAAGAAATAGAGAAAAAATCTATTTTGTTTTTGTATTTTCCACCGGTGAAAACATATCCACTCCTGCTGTTACCACAACTCATAAACAAAGAATAACTCCAACAAGCTCACAAAAAAAGGAAGTGTGTCGGATAATCGCAAAGGCTAAACAAAGGTAGGTTAATCCAATCCTACAGCTAGTGCAAGCACACACAAAACAACTACAACAATATCAGCAAAGATTGGATGATCTCTCAAAAATCAATGTTGTAGACACTGTTGAAGAATCTGTTGAAGCACATGTTGTTAATGAATTGAAGAATCAATTACCACATGTTGTCCCTGATGCAATATCCGATTTTATCTAACCACGTCTTGAAAGCACTGTGTTGCTTGTCTTAAATACTGAACAAATTCATCTTTTCACAAGACCAATAACCACAACAGAGAATCTCACCATTCCTAAAATGAAACTCAAGTTGGTGAATATGATGTCAGCTAACCCATAGTCTATTTATTCACATGAACTTCACACTGCTCTATAGAATGCTCTAATGAACTTTATTGCAATTGATGTGATAGAGGCCATGAATGATCCAATTCAAGAGGATGCCCTGAAGAAAAGACCCACGATGATCAGGATTATCCTGAAAAACGCGAGGGGGAGAAGAAATGAAAGAAGCAAAAGTTAGTAGGTGAATCTTCTTCAAGGAAGGCACCGGTAACCACTGAATCAACATATTATGAAACATAACCATCTTCAGCAGACCAACCATATGAACCATATGAACAAGACGTGACAACAGAAGAATTTGGTGGCAAGTACTCAGATTGGTTTACCAAAAAGAAGAGTTTAGATTGGTTTAAAGATGACAACGCAGTTGTGCATAATTGGTTCGATGATAATGTGGATGCTAACAAAAACCCAAAAGATGATGAGATTATTCCAAAAGGTTCATCACTTATATTTGCCAATAAGCTAAAGGAACGTCTCAAGATAGAGAAGATTATTAAATATGATCTCAAGAAAACGGGATTTGAATTGTTAAAGAGCCATTTTACTAACAGCCTTGAATTGTAATATAACATGGAGCAAGTAAAGTTAGCAATGTCATAAGAGATAGACTAGGCAAATCCTGAAGGGAACAAATCATTTTACATTGATCTGACCAAACCTTTACTATTGGATGGACCACCTAGCAGAAAAACAATACTATATCTCTACTTCTTCAACAACGACTTGGAGTATTTGATACATGGGAACAAAGAGAAGAAGTATGCTTTCTGATTAACAAAGTATCATGCTGCACTATACGACCAAGAAGTAATTAAAGAAACAATCAACAATCTCTGGAGGACAAGTGTAGCAGACTATGATAAAGATGCAAAATTAGGTATTCATCACTGGCTCGATTCACGTAAGTTTTTATACAGGGCAAGTAAAGCTGAAAAATCAAGATACGGTGTATACTCAAAATCCAAGATCATAAGCATAAAAAGTATTGTAGTGGAGCGGATGTTCGGATATGGTTTCATAACCGAGATTATAGCCTAACAAGTTGGTATGAAAGAGTAAAAGTTCAAGGAATCAGATTACCCAGATGTCCGCCTAAATGACATTAAAGATAAGTATTTACTCAAAGTTTAAGGGCAACTGCATCATCTTGACAGGGAATTGGAATATGATTTGATAAACTCCCTACTACTCGAAGTTTAGTCGTAAAGAAGAGAGTAGACGATGCTCAACTAGGGGTCGAAAGCTATTAGCGAAAACTCAATCTTACAAAGCTAATGTTTAAAGTTCTAAGAATGCAATACAAGGCACCCAAAACCATGATGTCAGACCCAGGGGGTGTGGTATACACAAGCAAGAGTGGTGTCAAAAGTGTTGGGAATTATAGATTTGATGAGACAAAAGAAACAAGTAATGAAACAAAAGGATCAAAATTGTCATTAAATAATTCTACAAGATGTAGGAGAATATTAAGATTCTGGAAGATCTCCTTAAGAAGATAAAAGATAACAGAAGATCAAGTTAAATGTTTAAAATATTTTTTTGTCTAATGTTTATCCCTTTGTAAACCTAAATATCTCTAGTATATAAAGAGAAATCAGGTCATAAGTTTACATGTACACAAAAGAAAAGAAAAACGTGTGTGTGTATCTCAAGAGATGTAAACGTCTAGTTTGTGTGGTGTAGCCTTAAGGATCTTTGATTCCTGTTACAGGTGGTAACCGTTCTATACTGATCATATAGAATTGATGCTTAGTGGAAACATATGGTAATAAAACCTTGTTCAATAACATTGATGTTCTTATTTATATTCCACTGCATATTGTTATCATTGTTATTGTAAATCCTAGATATAAGATCTAAACAATCTGAGCTTAAACGATCTAATGAGTTCTATCAAACTCTACAATTGGTATCAGAGTCACGGGGCTCATGATCTAGGATCTACAAGGTTTTACAATCGAAGAAAGAAGATTTTGTATTCAAAGAAACCTAAAAAATTCGATTTTGGTTTCTATTATTGTCACTTTCTGCATAGATGTGGTAAAAAGGGGATATCTCATTCGTTAACCGTTGGATCTTAACGAAATTTTTATTGAAGGTTCTTTACTCATAAAGGCATATTCTCACCAGAGGGATCTTCAATCTGAGATTTTAATTGAAAGATATAAATTTTTGAAATCTGTTATAGAAAAGTTAAAGTTGGTATGATTTTACTTCTCTTTCATCATTGTTTTTAATAGTGTTCTTGTTATTGTTATTAGAAGTTTTTCTTTAAACACTTGGGTATTAAAGAGAATGTATTGAGGAATTAAGAGGATAAAGATGTTTGTGAAAATTAGAGTTTTAATTCTTAAATCATTTTTTTATGGAAACTCTAAATTCTAAAAACCTCAAAAGTTGATGATGAATACGAAGTATAATCACAGTAAAGGTGATATGAAAGTGGAAGCTAAGAGTTCGAGTTCAGGTTCTTGTGGAAAGTTTATTGAAGTGGTTATCATGTTAATACTGATTGGACATTACTACTGCTTCATACATGGTTACTACTGCTCTACAACAGTTAATACTGCTCGAACAAAGTTAATTCTGCTTCATAGAAGTTAGTACTGCTTATGCATGGTTAATGCTGCTCTTACTTGGTTAATACTGCTTCTATGTTTTTATTACTGCTTCTACTTTATTAGTGATGCTCGACAAAAGCAATACTATTTTTTAAAGTTAGTGATGCTAGCCTAAGTTAATACTGGTGCACTAAGTTAATATTGCTAGTTAGTAGTTAATACTGCTAGTGTATTTTTACTACTGCTCGACAAAAGTTAATGTTGCTAGTTAGTAGTTAATACTGCTAAGGTATTTTTACTACTGCTGAACCATTAGTGATGCTCTTCATTGTTACTACTGCTTGGTATCGATTACTACTGTTAGTCATTTTTAGTGCTACTCGTCATGGATGATACTACATGGTATTCGTTACTACTGTTGGTTAGTTCTTCGTACAGTTCTTATGGTTGATTCTAATACTTTTGGTCAAGAGATGGTTAACATATTGGTTTTAGGGGAAGCATATGATAAAGTGTTTAACCATTTGGATATGTTACATGCATCACTTGAGGTGAAAGGTTTCATTACTACTGCTAGTTATTTATTACTACTGCTAGTTTAAGTTTCTATTGTCTTGATTTCATTATTCTTATTATGCGTCATGGAGGGTAATTTGAGACATTGGAAGGCTAGATTAGTAGTGTAGTATATGATTTGTAGTTGTAAAGATTCAAGTTGCTTATCTTCACAAGACCCCTATTGGATTATGACAAAAAGGGGAAGAAGATTACAGAGATATGATTTGCAGCTTATTATGTGTGGTGGCATGGCAAGGTTACAAAGGAAATCTGAATTAAGGGGAAGTTTGTTTCATTCAGGGAGATCCATGATCTCAACTTCAGGGGAAGCTTTGATTTCATCAGGCTTTATGATGAAGTTCGTACAAGAACATGTTTGTTTTGTCATCATCAAATAGGGGAAGATTGTTGGGAATTATAGATTTGATGAGACAAAAGAAACAAGTAATGAAACAAAAGGATCAAAATCGTCATTAAAGAATTCTACAAGATGTAGGAGAATATTAAGATTCTGGAAGATCTCCTTAAGAAGATAGAAGATAATAGAAGATATTCCTTAATGTTTAAAAGATTTAATTTTCTAATGTTTATCCCTTTGTAAGTCTTGGACTCCTTATGTTATAAAAGGAGGTAGTCATAATTTACAATGTACACAAAAGAACAGAAAACGTGTATGTGTAAATCTCAAGAGATTGTAACACTAGTGTGTGGTGTAGCCTCATGTGCTTAGTCCGTGTACAGTGGTAACTTGCTATACTGATCATATAGAATTAAAGCTTAGTGGAAACGTATGGTAATAAACCTTGTTCAATAACATTGATGTTCTTATTTATATTCTGATGCATATCGTTATCATTGTTATTGTTAATCCTAGATATAAGATCTAAACAATCTGAGCTTAAACGATCTAAGGAGTTCTATCAAACTCCACAAAAAGGTTTATGGGTATGGATAAAGTGCACAAATTTAGTGATGGTATACTCGATCAGGTCAGTAAAAAGTTGAAGTTGATGATCAGAGAAAACATACTAGAGTGCAAGCATGGTTTTCTGAAGGGTTGAGTGTGGACAGAGAAAGATGAAATAAGATCAAACAACATGGTAGACAAGATCGAGAGGACAATCAAAGCACGTCGACAGATAAGAAGATTGGAAAGCTATGTTGGAGGTAGTACAAAGGTTGATGATATTAGGATTTTTGTAAAGCCGGAGTGACCACCCGTTAGAGGGAGATTGTTAGAAATCAAGAAAGTGTCGATCACTCCGTGTCTAGAGGGTCATTATTCTATTTACGTTTATGTTCAATGTATGTAAGGTTCGACCCATAGACTATCCATGGGCGTCCCAAAGGCACTTAAGGAGACTATAAATACCCCTCCTACACCATGCAGGAGGGTGTGGTTCTATGTGTAAGCTTATTCTCTCATAATACTAGACTATGTTATCTTTCTCTCTCTAGAACTCACCATCTTCTCTCTCTCTCTCTATCTAAAACCTTGATCATACTGTTTGTTATGGTACTATATTGGGATCATACATACAATGTATCTATTGTAGTGTTGTTTAGAGATCTACTAAAATTGATTTCATGCTATAATCATTTATATGCAATAAATGGAATAAGGAATGTTATGTTGTTATGCTTTTTATGAACAGTATGTTAAATTTAAGCTTATTGTCTTTTGTGGACATTACATGTTTCTTTTGTTTGTTTTTAGTTATGAATTTAAAATTGTTTTCGGTATTTGTTAGTTTTGTCTTCGTCTAATATTTTTTGGCTCAAAATGTTATAAAATATATACGAGTAAAAAAGTATCAGATAGTTATAAACAGTATACAAAATGCTCCGCAGCAATGCGTGACCGCCTAATCCCTCGTTTGAATATATTATATAACCCCATACTTTCTGAAATTTAATAGTTTGGTCTACGAGCTTTTTTAAAATGTTTTGAAGAGCAACTAGATCATTCTATAAGACTGATAGTAATCCGACCAAATGGTTAGGTCGGTCTCCACCCGAGCGACGCGTCTCCCCCCACACTACGCAAGAAGCCGACAAACCGACCCCCCCCCCCAAACCACACTTTTTGATTTGTTTGGGCTGTTGGTAGACAAAATGAAATGGAAGAGACTAAACAAGAAATATAGTCATTCGCTATTAAAATGGGGTGTTTGTTTATATAAACAAAATTATACCCTCTTTTTTCTATACAAACCCCTATTTCTTTTATCAATTTTTATATACTTTCTTTTACAACCACACCAACAACAAATATTTCTTCTTTGTAATTTTTTAAATCAATTTTTTTGATGATACAGATGAAGAAGATGAAGTTAATAGTTTAGTCTTCGAGATGTTAAAAGACGAACAGTTTTACTAGCCCCCTCTTCTACAACACCAACATTCCCATGCAACCTAATTCTTAGAGATCGTCACGGTGCTCATGATCATTTAGTAGCGGCTTATTTTGCTGAACAACCAATGTACATCCCAAAACAATTATGTGAGCCATTACAGATGTGACGAAAACTATTCGATCGAATTGTTCGAGATTTTAGTGATACGTACTCGTATTTTCAACACACTATTGATATAGTTGGAAGATGTGGCATTTCCGCGTTAGTGAAATTCCTCTGCAATTCGTCAATTAGCATACGGCTCCGTTCCAGATTATATAGACGAATATCTACAAATCGGTAATAAAACTACACGTAATTGTCTCGTTAATTTCTTTAACGGGATTATGTAGTTATATGGAAAGGAGTATTTGCGAAAGCCTACACAAACTGATATTGAAAAACTATATGCTTTTCACGAGGAAACACATGGGTTTCTTGGTATGGTATGAAGCATTGAATGTATAAAATGGCCTTGGACTCAATGCCAGTTGGACTTCGCAGTCAATTCTGTAGGGGTGATTCCAGATCAGATCCATTCATTTTGTTAGAAGCGTTTGCCTCACAAGATTTATGGATTTGACATGTGTTCTTTTGTGTTGCAGGGTTGAACAATGACATCAATGTTATATGTCAATTGCCTCTTTTAAACGATCTCAAAGAAGGGAAAACACCATATGTTGCATTTTTGGTTAACGACGTGCACTATAATTGGGAATATTATCTTACTGACGAGATATATCTTGAATGGTCTGTTCTTATTAAATCTATTTCACATCCAGGCACGAATGATACGAAGCGAATAAGATATAAGCAAGCGCATGAAGCAGCAAGAAATGATGTAGAACGAGCGTTTGGCGTGCTAAAGAAAAAGTAGGCTATAAATAAAACTCTTGCACGGTCACGAAGTCTTCGGACAATTACAAAATTGATGTACACTTGCATCATATTACATATCCGTCCTAATATTATTTTCCACAGACAAGAAATACACAGTTTAAAAAAATGCATTAAGTATTGCTTTGATTTCTATGAAAGTCAAAAAGACAGTTTTACCCTTTGATAATTAATTAATGTTTTCTTTTATTTTTGTAAATATCAATCTGAACTAAGGATAATATTGTAAACTTAAACAAATCCAACTTTTATTTTTAGTAATGAACAATTATTTTGGAACATAATAAAAAGAAAAGATGGACTATAAAATTGAGACGGAGGTCGTAATATGATTTTAAAAGAAAGAAAGAAGACAATCTCTCTTAAGTTTTTTTCCAAAAGAACAACATCGATAAGATGATCCAATACGGTCGGAAGAAGCTAGGTTACAAGTTATTAGAGATATTAACGACCCGAAAGCTCATCTTAGTCTTAGCCGATTTAGTCGAACACATTTGACGTCGAAAAAATGAGCACTGAATTTATTGTAATGTTTTTTATTTAATTTGAATAATTGTAATGTTTTACTTTAATTAATAAAATTTTAATTTTTAAAAATGTTCAAACACTTGTCTGGTTGCATTACGAGTGTTTGGTATGTGTTTAGTATAAAAGAAAGAAAGCTGATGTGACATAATGATTTCATCACAATGTGTGGTAAGATTTAGGGGTGAGCATGGTGTGGTTTGGTGCGGTTTTTGACTAAAATCAAACCGCAACCGCACTTGCGGTTTCTACAAAAATAGAAACCAAACCGCACCACGGTTTGCGGTTTCGGTTTTGCGGTTTTACGGTTTTTGCGAGTTTTAACCGCACCACACCATCACGTATGACTTAAATAATTAATGTGGGTTTTTTGCGGTTTTTGGTTTACAATGTCGGTTTTTTCGGGTATAACAACGCATATATTTAATGTAAACACACACATCACTTATAACTTATAAGAATATTAATGATAATATGCTTTACAAGCCTTATAACACACATTAAATAACCAATGTGCCGTTTTCGACCTTAAAAAATAAATATGCGGTGCGGTACGGTTTTTGTGGTGCGGTTTTATGGGTAAAACCGCAACCGCACCGCAAAATGTGGTTTTTTATTTTTTTTTCTTAAAACCGAACCATGGTTTTTGCGGTGGTGCGGTTTTTGTGATGCGGTTTGACGCGGTTTTTGCGGTTTTGCGGTGCGGTTTCTGCTTATTATCAGCCTAAAAATTGAAGGTATTCACGTTTCCCTTTTGAATAACAAGAAGTTGCCATTGTTAGCAAAAGCATTACTAAAACACCAATACAAAACAGAATCAAATTAACTTTAGCCTTTTTTTATAACTACGTTGTTTTATGTTAGAAAAGGTATACTTTTAAATTTATTTAATATTTCCTTACAGAGCCACCAAATTAATTATTTGTATGCGGATTATTATAGAATCTACAATAATGGGACATGCGGTGTTTTTAAAAGTTATTCAACAGAATTAAGTTTAACTACATGTTTGTTACAATGCTAGTAATCAGTGTGAGAATACGCTGCACCACCACATTATAGTGTGTTGTTTGTTTAAAACGGGGGTAATTTTCAGTTGACTTGCCCTGGGCATATGAAAGCTCAGGACCTGCCTTAAACACGACTTATATTTTAAGACAGGGATCTTAGCCTACTGATTTTATAAAACAGTGTTGTTCAACTAAGGTAAAATATTATTGATTCAGGACACTTCCTGTGCTGAAAAAAACGTTTTACTATAACTAATACCGAATATTACACATGGTGTGACCATTTAATCAAGAGTTTATCTTTGGATAGGAGCAGGTTCTTCAAGATAAGAATACTTGGTTTATCAGTTCTCCAGTGGCCCAGTGATCTGGTCAAGTTTTATAAAAAAGCCAAAAGAATGCAGACAAAGTTAAGAAGAAAGCCAAGACCCGACACTTGGTAGAAATCTGGATGGCATTTAGTGGCACTTGATAGAACGCCAAGGAACCACGTGATCAATCAACACAATTCTGAGCAGACACATTGCTAGTGAGGACCATGGTGTATTCGCTTTCATATATAGTATTACGCACTATAACCAAATAAACCAAGAAAATGTAGCAATAGTAGCTTTTTATTACATTGTTGATTTGTTTTACATACGGCTGTTAATGTGTAAATTGTTGTTCGAGAAAACAAGTAACTTATTACAGACATATTTTTGTTACACGTAAGATGATTAAAGATTCAGAAGTCATGGGAATCGACCGTTATTTCAGGTTCCCATGCCCTTAGTTGATGGGTGTTTTGATGTACGCCAAATTTGTTGAGTTCCCAACTCTTGTCAAAGTTTTCAATTCGTTAACGGTCCAACACCTTGCGATATCTGTGTGATAAAAGTACCCCAAGCACTTGCAATCTTTTGTGCATTTGTTCTTGCAATTGTCAAGACTCGTTCGTCCAGTCCCGGGTGTATACTTAACCGTAAAATGATCAACCCCTTTAAGCTCGTAGTATGTAAAACTACTTGCATTACAACTCGGCAACTTGACATCGCAATCTTTGCTCCACGCAAACACCCCGTTGGGGGTTGGACACCCAACACACTGGCTTTCCTCGCAAAGCCCAAATTTTCCGCATCGATTAGGTAATTGACATTCGTCTACAGGATCATCTGCCCCATTACTACTTCTAACACCTCTATCAAACAAAGTGAACAACAAGGCCCACGCATTTCCCCTCACGTTTGCACGATATGTGTAGAATCTTAGGTTCCCATCGATGCCTAATCGAAGATACGATAAAGAGCTGTTGTATCGGAGTGTTCCCAAACGTAAAGAAGGTTGTTCAAAGTCTTGAACATTCGTGATATAACACTGGAGTTCACTAAAATTGTTTTCTTCGTATTCGCTTTCTGCAACCCGTAATGTAGCATTTACCAAATTCACATTTGCTCTATTTAATTTGGGGAAGGTAGACGACCAGTAGCGCATGCTGTTCTTGTAATACAAAGCTAATCGTTTAGGCTCTATTACGAAACTATACGCTCCGTTAACATTGTTAGTGATCGAATCCCTACTAACGAGCTTCAACGGGCCTCCGTTGATTCGTAAAGTTTGGCCCACCAAGAGAGTGTCAGTAGGTGAATCGAAGCTTTGCCATACGAAGTTACCCTTTGAGTCTCGAAGTACCATATTACCATCAGAGAGGATGGCAAAGCCAACAACGTCTTTGTTGGCAGTGTTGGTTTGCCATACAATCTGGCCGGTTGATTCGGCAAGAATTAGGTTTCCATCGGAACCTAATGAAAATGTGGCATTTTCTCGTACCGGGGAGCCACGGTTGGCTTCCCAAACCCATCGCATGAGAGATCCATCACGTCTTGTCCCCATACGAAGACCAAGATAATAGGCATTTGGGGTGGTGTTGTAGAAACAAAGTTGAAAAGGGAAGGTGAATGGATTAAGGGGACGATAAGTTGGGGCGTATTCGGACTCGAATTCTCCAAAATCGCCTTCGTTTACATATCGAAAGGTATCGGCTGGAGGAACAAGGGCGTTGGAGACGGAGAAACAAAATAGGATGAACAGGAGAGAATAAGCATTAGACATGGTTACCAGTGTTGCGTATTGTTATATTTTGAAGGAAGTGTGTATGCATATTTATACTAGTTATTTTTTGATGTTTCGATGTTTGCATAATTGCATATGAAAAAAAATACTATTATTATAACGAAACGTTAGCTGTCTCCCATATTCAATTATTTTAAATTTTGAGGTTCATGTTTCTGTCTACTTCTCCTATATATTTGACTGAGAAACATCATATAATATTTGCTAAACTTTAAATAGCAAAGATTGCTAAAAGAAAAACTGAAACTAAAAATATAAGAGACTCAGTATGTCAATATTAAAATGATTGAACATATAACATATCAGTTAGACAGACGATCATGTGTTTTGTTAGCTTGTTAATAAGGATTGTCAACATATACTAAGTAGATGTTAAGAAAAGATTTTGAAAAAAACTAAAAAAGAGAAGGAAAATAATTGCAAAACTGACAACACAAGCGTTGAGAGTAAAATGGTAAATAGAGAGGAGAAGCGGATGTCACTACAAGGTTGGAGTGTCGTCTCTGAAAGATAAAAAGTCATCTCTAAAAGTCTTTAGAGACGATGTGTCGTCTCTAATACCCGGTCGACATTTAGCCACGGCGTGTTAGTATTTTAGTGACGACGTCTGGAATCTACATTACGGTCAAAGATACACAAACATGTTTAGCGATCAAAGTGTCGTAGCTATAGGTCCCCTCTAATCACGGCCTAATTAATAACATAAGTAATTAATTAAATATTAATTTAAGAAAAAAAATATTAATAAAAAAATCAAGGTTGCAAAAATCGTGAATTGTTAGCTGGGCGGTCGACCATCTTGTAGCTTGTAACCGGTCTAGGCGGGATTAATCGGATTGGCATTTCTGGCAAAATTTGAGTATTTTCAGCAAGTTTTGTGTATTTTCGGCGAGTTTTAGGTATTATTGACAAGATTTTTTTCTAAAACACAACTTGTAATAGATTTAAACAGTTACATAAGTGATCAAAACAAGTATACGGTGCGTTTTAAGTACTTCCGACAAGATTTGAAGGTCTTCGGCAAGTTTGATCATCGTTGACCACTGTTGATCAACGTTGACCATGGTTGACCTAATTGTTTGACCCAGTTACATAAATCGGCAAGGTCGATGGCCTTGTAGCGCCTAGGCGGCGATTAATCGGTCTTGTAGACTGAAAAAAAAATATACCAAAATTACATTTAGCGAGACGAAAGAAACCCATTACGACATAGTTATAAACTAAAGGAATCAAGAAAATACGTACTAATATGCAACGAAATCTTCCAATCCTCCGGTAGTTAAAGAATAATAAACCACATACCCAACGACCCAAACACATTTGTGAATTGTGATAAAGCAACTATTTTATCTTATTTGTATCTCACATATTAATCATTTGAGCGATTTCAACGTGAGAACTATATTTTATGCGAGTAAATAGAAATAGTATTGTTATATTTTTAGTTTTTACCATGTTCAGACAAGTCCAAACTACTCTTTTAACTCCGGTTTGTCTCTAACTTACAATTGTTGCATCATATATTTATATTCATATAGCACAATTTCGTTGATATAGTAGAACTGTTAAAAAGCCTAAAAATGGATTATAACTAGATTACTTTGCATTGCCATTTATACTTTATAGATTGCCATAGGCCAACGAACCATATCATCTGGATGCACAAGTTCAATAATAACGTTGGTGGGGGACCCATTAGTAAATCCATTACGAAAAAGAAAAAAGAAAAAAAGTCCAAATTGCCCTATAATACAATTCACAAATGTGGCACTGTAGCAGCTACAGTGCTTGCTACAGTGCCGGCCCAAAAAATTAGCCCAAAATCCGGCCAAAAGTAAAAAAAAAAATTACAAAACGGACCCTCAACTTTTAACTGTTTACGACTTATTCACATAAATTTAAAAAAAAAAAGGCCCCTCAAGTTTTTTTTATTCACCCCCCGCCGCAACGCGCGGGTTAAATTCCAACTCGTATGTTAATCAATAATCACATACGCTTTGTTCGAAAGGTATAAAAATGAGCATAAAACAACTAGATCCTTGTGTAGATGTTGGTTCGCAAGCGTTAAGTAGCCATGTGATAATTATAAATCGACAAAAGCATCTATTTTTAATGTTGAAGTGCAGTCATAGTGTCCGGCTGCTCGTCTCAATGTTTGATTGCTTATCGTATTATGTATATACAGAGTAATAAAGTAACTTGGTGTTTTTTTTAATGAATTAGGGCCCTCTGGAAACAAGTGGTCATATGGAAAATGATGTGTATGCGGAGCAAGTACTGAGTAATCAAATGTTGTTTCTTTTTAGATATGCGAACACTTCTAAGAGGGCCGGGTATGGTAACGCAGTCCTCGGCGTTATGTCTACGTGGCCTGCGCATTGGGAGTGTTACCATACCCTGTGTCAACGTTGACCAACCCCGTTGGTCTCGGCGTTAAGCCACCAACACGCGTTGGTGGTGATTTTCTTTTTTTTCTTTTAAACAATTGAGTGTGTGTCTGTGTGTGTTTTTGTGTGTGATTTAAGTGTGTGTTTTGGTGTGTGTGTTTTTTGGCACAGAGAAGAAGAAGAAACAGGGGGAAGATAAGGGTGGGGTAGGGGCAATCTCTTTTTTTTATTTTAAATTTTTTTTATTTATAATTTATATTTTTATTAAATAATTAAATATTTTGTTATACTTTAGTTTGGTTAAATAAATAGAAAAGAATAAAAAGTGGGTCTCAAAAAGTGGTGTTATGATTACTGAGTTTTTTGGGTATTGGTGTTATGGTGTTAAGGCTGATGTGACGTTGATGTGTCGGTGTTAATGGTGTTACGGTACCTAGCCCTCTAACATTATGTAAAAATGACCGATATACCTTTTTACCCAAATTCATGTATTGTGAAAGAAACGCTATTCTTCAATATATAACCAAATGACAGAAAAGATTGTATGCACAAATACATCTATAAATACTCAGTCATTGGCTTCAAATGATTGTTCAAAAACAAGAAAGATGAAATGGAACTGTTATCAAAAACAAAGTAGGGTTTATTGCTCAAAGTTATAGTTAAGAAGAAAGAATTGATTATGATGAAACCTTTGCACCTGTTGCAAGGAGGAAAGCCATCAGGATCTTCCTTGCATATGCTACCTACATGAACTTCAAAGTTTTAAAATGAATGTCAAAGGTGCCTTCCTGAATGAAAAACTTAAGGAAGATGTTTATGTTCAACAACATCCTGGTTTTGCAAGTAGCGAGCTGACTATGTCTGTAAACTTGATAATATTAGTGGATAAATAGGCCTAAGCCCGATTTCGGGGCTTCGGGTCCACTATGGTTTACTCTACTTTGTAATCTATAAATAGTGGTCAATAATAAATTATAACATACGAGGTTTTTATTGTCTAACGTGGTATTGGAGCGAGTCTGATCCTCAGACCTTGATGGCTATGTTGAGCCGCCTCCCTAAACCACCCGTCAAAACATAATCCTTATCCCTAACCCTAATTAAAAAAAATCTTTACTGTAAATTTCACCACAATAAATATCCAACAGACTTTGTCTACTAGGTTTATTGCTCATGTTTTGTACGTGCGTTGCTTTTAATCGATTGCTAAGACTTCTGTTTATGTGTGATCTACGAAGAAAAAATAATAATAAAAAGAAAAGAGAAGATCCATGGAACTCGATTATCATGGGTGCGAAGAAGATCTGGACTAAAGGTTGTTTGATTTTTAATTGTTTCATAGTTTTATTATTACGAGTGGTTTTATTATTTGTTTTTTTAACTGTTTAGTGTTTGGTTACTTATTCGATCGTTGGAACTGCTTGTTATCAGTCTACTAAAGTCGATCGTTGGTACGGTATTGTACCAGTCGACTAAACTTATGATTTTATTCCGTTAATGTTTTGTTTTTTCTTTTCTAGTTTACTACTCTAGTCCGAGCTTTCGCGATTTCGCCTCTCGGACTACGGGAGAGTATTAGTGGATAAATAGGCCCAAGCCCGGTTTGTGGGTTTCGGGTCCACTAGGGTTTACTTTACCTTGTAATCTATAAATAGTCGCCAATAATAAATTATAACCTACGGGGTTTTCATTGTCTAACAGATAAGGCCCTTTATAGACTGAAACAAGCACCAAGGGCATGGTATGAGACTTTATCTACTTTCCTCATTCAAAACAAGTTTGTCTGGGGAAAGATTGACAATACCTTGTTTATCTTCAAAACGAAAGAAGATGTTCTACTTGTCCAAGTGTGTGTGGATGACATTATATTTGGCTCAACAAATTACAAACTTTGTAAACTGTTTGAAAAACCGATGACAAAGAAATTTGAAATGAGTATGATAGGTAAACTCACATACTTTCTTGGATTTCAAATCAAACAGTATGACAAGGGAATATCCATTTATCAATAGAAATATACTAGATACTTACTGAAAAGTATGAGATCTCTAATATTTCCTCAGTAAAGACACGTATGGTTCCTCCAAACAACTTAGGTGTTGATCTTGCTGGTAAACCAGACAATGAGACCTTATATAGAGGAATGATTGGATCACTGATCACCTAACTGCAAGTCGGCCTAATATCTAATTCTCAACATGTCTATGTGCAAGATATCAGGCCAATCGAAAAGAATCACACCTCACTCAAGATCAAGACCAATCATGATGACAGTCTACAGAAACAATAATCTAAGAAATTTTGAAGTCCTCAAAGAATTCAAGTTTAGTGACTTTGGCCTGAGTGAATGGGATAAACTAAGTGCAATCCTTCTAAAGAATTCTAACAAGTGTGTAAGTAAAGTGATTACCTCACTGATCAAAAAGTATGAAAGGCTAAAGGAAACTTCAAATTAATTGGGCTTGACTTAACCCTTCCATTACCTAAACAAGATCCTTCACTGGCCAAGAGAAAAAGAAAAGCAATTGAGTTGGAACCTGAGACTTACATTGTTGGTTTGCACTGTAATAGAACATTACCTGAAGGTGTCCAGTTTGATAAGAACTTGGTGATTGAGAAACCTAAGCATGAGTTGTTCTTCATTGATGCATTTAGGGAATAATCCTTTCAGAGAGTCGGTGATATTCAAAAGGTAGAGACTAAAACTCTACTTGGAGTTCTGGAGTCAAGCCAGCAAAGAAGTAAACTCATTCCTTTTACACTGGCTAGGGATATTGTTCTAAGATGATGGCTTCAAATGTCAAGACAGCTGAGAACCAGAGGTTCATCATGCTGACGAATAGGATGATTAATGAACGCCCTGATAAAGACAAGCTTCTGACTAAAAGAGTCAAGTTGGAAAATCTTGGATACATTGATGTTTGAGCACATTTATCTTTATTTTTTGAAAGTTTTTGTAATAGACTGATACGGCTATGTAACCTATCAATGAATGAAGTACTTTTATGTTATGATTATCCTGTACTTGCTTTCTAGATTCAGTGTAAGAAGAAGTTGTATTTACCCACTTACACTGAAAAACACTTAGGCTGTATTTATATCCAAATAGAGGAGATTGTTAAGCCAATTCAGTGTCCAATGATCTTTACCTTAGGATTTGAATAGAAAATATCCTAAGTGTTAGATAACCTTTAAACATTACTCAGGTCACTGAATGAACAGTCATTCAGTGAGTTGCCTTCACGTGTTCAATAAGAGTCTATGAAGAAAGAGTCACCATTCAGTGAGGCGATACTCAATGAATGAAGTCCCTGAACCAAAAAAGAAGATGATAGGTCAGTGAGCTGTGACAATAAGCTCATCGAACCCCATACCATCTCTTCAACATAAGAAGACTAGAAGACTTAGAGACTGAAGAATAGGCGGGATGAGTTTAAAAGGATAAGATTAAGTACTTATCCTATTAAGTCAAACTATCCTAAAATATGTATAAGACAAGATCGGTGTCATCACTGACCTTTAGAAAATGTGTTGTCCCCTTACCTAGAATAGGCATGTGTAATAGAGACAAATGTACGAATGTACTTGTCCAATCAACTTGGAGACACGACTTATCACCCACATGGGTTTCACTCATCCTAGCACTATAAATAGATTCATTTGTAAAGGAGTAAGGTTTTACATTTGTACAATTAATGATACAAATAATTCACAAACTCCCACTCCTTCAAATCAACTAAGTCGCTGAAACAAGTTTCAGTTGGTTATCATAGTTGTAACACCCCCAAATAGGGTTGCAGCGAAATAAGTATCCAGGAGCGTTACTTCATAGATCAATAGCACAAGATATGAGAACGACCTCTATATGTGTCATTTGAAAAACTGATACATTGGAATAATTGAAATTGGTTGTTACAAAAGCACAACGGCTTAACATGTTCACTTGTAAATGTAAAGATTTTTAAACATAACAAATATCCCCATAATGTAATGCTTCTAAATCTTTATCTAATGACATCCAAAATAACGACCACCAATGTATCCTTGTCTTGTACCTTATTGACCTGAGAAAAACATGCTTTAAAACGTCAACATAAAGTTGGTGAATTCACAGGTTTAAATAATGTATAAAGTAGGACTGCAAGATTTCCAAGTGTATGATAAAGTAACAAATACAGTATCACAAAAGTAATTACAAAATGCACTAAGCTCATGACACTTAAGCTACGACACATATGTGTATGCAATTTAATGCACATAATGTACCCGTGTAGATGTTCAACTCGCAACATCCAAATTGTTCCGACATGGTATACATTCGTCGTTTCGATACCTCCGAAACTAGTGAGTGCTACTCACCTGAACGAGGATGTCAATCCCAAATAGATATATTCATAACACTCGCGCCTACAATCCAGTAATTAACAATTCATGATTCATGGGCAATAGTGGGTTATAGCTACTTAGGCAAACGTGTAATTTTGTTTAAAGTGTACTTGCATATAATCGTAAAACAATACATGTTTCTCACCCCAAAGTTGTAAATCAATGTAATTGTATTAAATCAGGGCTATGAACTCACCTTGGTGAATATATTTGATATATAAATCAAATATGAAAATCGTCACGTAAAAGTCCGAATGCAACCTAATTAAATATAGGTCGTATGAGTACAAAGTACTTGAATAACTAACACAACATATAATTCTATATTGTTACATCATCACCTAAACGTGTTTGTTTAATTTATAGAATTAAACCATATAAATTTGTACTTTACTTTCGTAAAAATAATATAATGCTTGCTTGACGTAAACTTTAATTTGTTTGGTGTTCGTTTACGTTGACTGTTGATTTTTAGTTTACGCGATTTAACTTAACGATAATAAATTAAAAGTAAATGCGTAAAACTTTAAAAATAAATAATGAGAAATATTGAGTCATAAAATGACCTGAAAATACGTATTGTTACAGTCTTCCCCCGTTAAAGGGGCCTTGTCCGCAAGGCTTAAGATGCGGCACTTGTCGAGGGTGCGGCTTTTGTGAAGAGATGCAGACATTTTTTCGGAATTGATCTTCACGTTCCCATGTGAACTCAGGACCTCTCCTTGAGTTCATCGGACTTTGATAATTGAGATGCGGCTTTGCTTTAACCGATTGACTTCACGATCCATAATTTCCACTGGTTCTTCAACGAAGTGGAGCTTATCATCAATGTGTATTTCATCCAACGGAATTGTCAATGGCTCGTCGGATAAACACTTCTTTAGATTGCTTAGTTGTTGAGGAAGTTCTAGTCTGTAAGCAACGGTTCCCACTTTAGCTAGCACATTGAAAGGTCCGATATACCTCGGTTTCAACTTCCCCCGTTTGCCAAAACGGATAACCCCTTTCCAAGGTGATACCTTCAACATGGCTCGGTCGCCAACTTGAAATTCTAAAGGCTTACACCTCACATCGGTGTAACTCTTCTGGCGATCACGTACGGCTTGCATTCTTTGCTTGATTTGCACAATCTTCTCGGTTGTCTCGTGAATAAGTTTTGGACCGGTAAGTTGAGCGTCTCCGACCTCGGCCCAACAAATAGGTGATCGACACTTACGACCATAAAGTGCCTCAAATAGGGAAGCTTTAATGCTAGCATGATAGCTATTGTTGTATGAAAATTCAATTAGCGGTAAGTGTCTTTCCCAACCATTCCCGAAGTCTATCACGCAAGCGCGTAACATATCTTCAAGAGTTTGAATGGTTATTTCGCTTTGTCCATCGGTTTGCGGATGGTAAGCCGTACTCATATCCAAACGAGTACCCATAGCCTTATAAAATGACTTCTAGAAATTCGACGTAAATCTAGGGTCACGGTCACAAACGATCAAGACTAGTATTCCATGTCTCGTAACCACTTCTTTCAAGTACAGTCTTGCCAATTTGTCCATGGAGTCATTTTCCCTCATCGGTAAGAAATGTGCAGACTTGGTAAGACGGTCTACAATTACCCAAATGGTATCATAACCATTTGACGTCTTTAGGAGCTTGGTGACAAAATCCATAGTGATATTGTCCCACTTCCATTGAGGAATCTCAGGTTGCACCAACAAACTAGATGGTTTTTGGTGTTCAACTTTAACTTTTAAACATGTCAAACACTTGCTAACATAGGTGGCAATGTCGGCTTTCATGTTGGGCCACCAGTATAATAGTTTCATGTATTGGTACATTTTGTCAGAACCCGTATGAACAGAGTATTTCGATTTGTAAGACTCATGCATGATCAGAGCCCTTAGGTCATCGTAGCATGGCAACCAACTTCTGTTATTCAAATACAGCGTTCCGTCAGCACGCGGTTCCAACTTTTCCTTCCTGGGATTATCTTATTCCTTTAAATTTTCAATCAGCATACCTCCCACATCTTCAGCACCGAGGTTTTCTGGTTTTCTTACCTCAGTTTATGCTTCCAGAATTTGCTTGGGAAGGTTCAAACCAATAGTCATCACTAAGGCTCGAACCCGTAATGGTTGATCTCGTTCTTTCCTGATCAAAGCGTCGGCTACAACATTTGCCTTTCCCGGGTGATAACGAATTTCGCAATCGTAATCACTGAGCAATTCTGACCAACGACGTTGTCTCATGTTCAACTCCTTCTGATCCAGGATGTGTTGTAAACTTTTATGATCAGTGAACACGGTACACTTGGTTCCATAAAGATAGTGCCTCCAAATCTTCAAAACGAACACTACTACTCCTAACTCCATGTCATGGGTGGTATAGTTCTTCTCGTAGATTTTCAGTTGTCGTGATGCATAAGCAATCACCTTCTCGTTATGCATTAACACAACACCTAATCCCTTATGTGAAGCATCGCAATAAACGATAAAGTTCTCGGCTCCTTCAGGTAAAGCCAAGATAGGTACACTGCATAACTTCTCTTTCAACAGTTGGAAAGCTGCTTGTTGTTTGCCGCCTCAATCAAACTTGACCTTTTTCTGGGTCAGCTTGGTCATTTATCTGGCGATCTTCGAAAACCCTTCGATGAATCTTCGATAATAATCGGCAAGACCTAAAAATTAACGGATCTCCATTGGAGTCTTAGGAGATTGCCAATCCTTAATTGATTCGATCTTAGCGGGATCCACGTGAATACCCTGGCTATCAATCACGTAACCGAGGAACTGTACTTTTGGAATCCAAAATTCACACTTTGAAAATTTTGCATACAACTCCTCTTTCTTAAACAACTCTAAGATTAACTTGAGATGCTCTTCGTGTTCTTGCTTGCTCTTTGAATATATCAAAATATTATCAATAAAGACAATTACGAGTTTATCCAAATATGGTTTGCACACCCGATTCATGAGGTCCATAAATACAGCCGGTCCGTTAGTCAAACCAAACGGCATAACTTGAAATTCATAATGTCCATATCGAGTTCTGAAAGCGGTCTTCGGGATGTTTTCTTCACGAACCCTTAGTTGATGATAACCTGACCTTAGGTCGATCTTCGAGTAGACACTCGACCCTTAAAGTTGATCGAACAAATCATCAATCCTTAGAATCGGATAACGGTTCTTCACCGTTAGTTTTTTCAATTCCCGATAATCTATGCACATCCAGAATGATCCATCATTCTTCTTGATAAACAAGACCAGAGCTCCTCAAGGTGAGGAATTGGGTCTTATAAAGCCTTTGTCGGAAAGTTCCTGCAGTTGATCTGACAGTTCCTTCATTTCAGACGAAGCTAATCAATAAGGCGCCCGTGCTACAAGTGCAGCACCAGATATCAAATCGATTTGGAATTCCACTTGTCGGGTTGGTGGAATACCCGGCAAGTCCTCTGGAAATACCTCGAGAAAGTCCCAGACAATTGGCACGTCCTCAAGTCGCTTCTCCTTCGACTTGTCTTCAGTTTTCTTTGTGGTAACATGTGCCAAAAAGATAGGACATCCTTTCAGCAGATACTTTTGGGTTTGGTGCATGAGATGATGTTTAATCGAGACCCATGTTCATTGATGCTTCCGTCACCACGAACAATTATGACTTCATTTCCAAAGGGGATACGAACGATCTTCTCAGCACAGACAATAATGGCATGATATTTCGATAACTAGTCCATGTCAATTATGACATCAAAACTACCCATCTCTACGGGCATTAAGTCTATGTTGAATGGGTGGTTCAGGAAATTCAAAGTACAACCCCGTATTAGTGTATTAACCCAAATTATTCTACCATCAGCTAACTCGACGTCAACACCATAGTCTAATGCAGTTGGTACGATATCAATCAAAGAACTAAACGTAGAAGACACGAAACTCTTATCGACACCAGTATCAAATAAAAATGAAGCATAATGGTTGTTTAGGATGAATGTACCCGTGAAAACATTAGAGTTCGGGGTTGTCCTGGCAGTTCCCACACCATAAGCTCTTGCCACAGCATTATCATTTCCAGCTTGATTTCCCTGGTTTCTATTATTTAGTTTCGGGCAATTACTCTTGAAATGACCCTAAGCTCCACACTCAAAGTAAGTGAGAACTCTTTGATTGGTCCCTTGGGCTCTCTAGTTGTTGTTGGCACCAACAGGCTGGCTTCTACAGTCTCAGGCCGAATGGCCAGTCTTTTTGTAATTGATGCATTTGGGAGCACACTGCTCGTCATGGTGGTAGTTGCATTTGGTGTACAAAGGTTTAGATCCTTTGTACGGTTTCTTCTCCCCAGGACCTACTGTATAAGCTTGTGCCACATTATGCCTTTTGAAAGGCTGCTACTGGTTTTGATTGTTCCTTGAAGTGTTCTCAAACTTCCTTTTATTGTCAGACTGACGTTCAGCAAAAGTGTTGATCTTTTTATCCATCAGTTTAGTTGAAAATTCAATTGCATCTTGCATGGTCTTTAGCTTAGATGCCATCACACTGCCATGGATCATGTCAGGCAAACCACCGACATACTTCTCAATTTCATCTGATTCTTTAGGGAACATCCTTGAACACATTAGTGACAACTCTTGAAAACGTTGGTTATAGCCTACCACGTCGATACCTTTAACCTTCAGATTCCACATCTCAATCTCAAGCTTCTTAATCTCTCCCCTTGGGCAGTACTTGTCAGTCATCATCTTTTTTAAAGTTTTCCATGTCATTGCATATGCAACTTCATGGGTAACAGTCTTAATGTGGGAATTCCACCACGTAAGAGTTATTCCTTGCAGAGTACAAGTTGCAAATTTGATCTGACATGCAACAGTGCAGTTGCTTATGTGGAATGCATATTCCATCTTTTCAAACCACTAAGTAAGTCTGACAATTCCTTTAGTACCCTTGAAGTTCAGGGGTTGACATTTAAGGAAGTCGTTGTAGGTACACTCACGAGTAGGAAGTGTTTGCCTTCTCCCTCCTGAACCTGAATCATGGCTGTCATCGACATTCCTGCTTATGTCAGCGTCACGTTCCGCCAATGTATCAGCAACGCATTAGGCAATTAGTGCCTTAAGTTGAGCATCGGTCATAGATGTGGTGGTGGTGGTTGTGGTGGTGGATCTTCTCTTTGGTGCCATTTTCTTCAAAATCACAAGAAAATATAATACACGTTAGATTTTATACAATCACAAACGCGACATGACATATGCATAATAAATAAGAGGAGATCACAATACACGGTGAAATATATAACTGAAATGGAATCAACAATGGTGTAAGTAAATAGACATTCATTCATAATAAATTTGATAACATACATGATAGACCTTGGTCACAGGTGACCAATACAAATGAGGTACAAAATGGAAATACAGTCCTAAGGTAATGCTAGCTGGAAGTGACCCATAATACTTAGCATGCCATACAAGATAGCTAGAAAGATAAACAAAACCCCTACATCCTACTAGCTGGGAGTAACCCATAATACTTAGCAGGCTATATGGAATAACTATGACATGACAAGAATGTAAATCTACGCACTACTACCGGTGTCCTCCAATGTATCAACGCGTGCTCCAGCCTCCAGTGCATGAGTACGCATAATATGTCTGATCGCACGATCATCAGCGTCCTGACGCTGCCACTTCATGCGATATAGCTGAGTCTCCATACTAGAAATCCGTGCCTCTAATGATCTGTTGTGAGCCTCAGACCTAGTCAAGGCCTGACTAGTCTCACTAAGCTCTTGCTCGTAAGCAAGCCTCTTACTCCTCAATAGCCCGATCTCAGCTCTCACAACAGCATGATCCTCTTGGGCATACTAATGCCGTAAGTAAAACTCCTCACTCTCTCTCCTACGGACACGCGACAGGTAACTAACTCTTAAGTTGACCACCTCTATGGCAGCCATAGTCTTCCCCTCAGAAGCTCGGATACTGGCATCTATAGTATCCAAAAAAATATAATCGACCCTGTGGGCCACAATAGATCCTGGCTGTCTAGCAGCACCAGGAGCAGAAGTCTCCCCAATCTCACACCTCCTAGTGGGAGCGATGAAACGAGCTCTCTTCCGAAGTGGTATGTTCGCCTCGGGGATGTCATCCCTGTGAGCAATGGAACGTGCAGGTAATGGTATAGATAACAATGGTAGTGTCCCTGATAGAAGCAACAAATGATAGGTGGATGGTGCTATAGCTCTCATCTGAGTCATGGCTGCTTTGGTATATGGGGGTCAGATAGGTGAGGGTAGAAAGGGTGATGGTAATGGGGATGACATGGGTGGTAGTGGAGATGCGGCTCTCATCATGGCTGCTCTACAACCTAGCGGTACCTAAGCATAGGTAGGACTGGTGGGTGGTGATGGTATCTGAGGAAGTGGTGATGATAATGGAGTGAGTGGAAATGGTGGTGGAGTAGGTAAGGTAAGAAGTCTATCAAGCTCTGCCTTAGAAGGAAATGGTATAGGTGTCTGGGGTCGGACAGACATCCTAGAAGTAATACGGTAAGCAGGTGGTGGTGGTGGTGAAGCCACAGACTCATCGGTCTCAAACGGCTCAGTCTTCTCAGCGGAGGGAACATGATCAACAACTGGAAAAGCAACAACAGTAGAGTCGGCAGGAGCTAGGTGCTCCTCCTCCTCCTCATCCTCCTCCTCCTCAACATCATCATCATCATCATCGTCATCATCGGATGACTCATCATTATCATCGTCTCCTCCATCGGCAAGATAGTCGGCAGAGTCCTCCTTTGGTACCTCCTCATCCTCCTCTGGATCGAGTCAGCAATGTATCCTGGTGATAGGGCTACTGGTGAGGCATCAGCGGATAGAGGCTGATCCTCCATAGGTATCTCATCATATGATGGAGCAAGGTACTCTGGGTAAACTGGCTCTGGAATGTACACTGGTATACGATCCTCTAGCTCCATAGGGTCAGGCACATACTCTGGAGAAGGTGGTGCCTGCTCCAATGCCTGTCGAGCAGCCTCCTTATAAGGATCCTCAGTCAGGATACTCCATGATCGAGCCTTAGAGGAAACAAAAGTATATGTAACTGCAAATGATATAGACATGGCTGCTGTAACAATTCAAAATAAACTTATATAAGAATATTATATAAGACATGTAGTGATATACGTAGTATAATATAAACACTTATGTAGATCATAAATGCATCTAGTATAACCAACTAATGCAACAAATAGTGTATGTATGTCCCGTGAAAAGCTTTTGTATGATGCAGTGTTGTGAAAACAGTTATAGTCCAAGTAAAAACATTTGACCTGGTTCTCTATAACCTTGGATCTATATACCAATCTGTAATACCCCCAAATAGGGTCGCAGCGGAATAAGTATCCGGGAGCGTTACTTCATAGATCAATAGCACAAGATATGAGATCGACCTCTATATGTGTCGTTTGAAAAATTGATACATTGGAATAACTGAAATTGTTTGTTACAAAAGCACAACGGCTTAACATGTTCACTTGTAAATATAAAGATTTTTAAACATGACAAATATCCCCATAATGTAATGCTTCTAAATCTTTATGCAATGACATCCAAAATAACGACCACCAATGTATCCTTGTCTTGTACCTTATTGACCTGAGAAAAACATGCTTTAAAACGTCAACATAAAATTGGTAAATTCACAGGTTTAAATAATGTATAAAGTAGGACTGCAAGATTTCCAAGTGTATGATAAAGTAACAAATACAGTATCACAAAAGTAATTACGAAATGCACTAAGCTCATGACACTGAAGCTACAACACATATGTGTATGCAATTTAATGCACATAATGTGCCCGTATAGATGTTCAACCCACAACATCCAAATTGTTCCGACATGGTATACATTCGTCGTTTCGGTACCTCCGAAACTAGTAAGCGCTAGTCACCCGAACGGGGATGTCAATCCCAAATAGATCTATTCATAACACTCGCGCTTACAATCTAGTAATTAACAGTTCATGATTCATGGGCAATAGTGGGTTATAGATACTTAGGCAAACTCGTAATTTTGTTTAAAGTGTACTTGCATACAATCGTAAAACAATGCATGTTTCTCACCCCAAAGTTGTCAATCAATGTAATTGTATAAAAGCGGGGCTATGAACTCACCTCAGTGAATGTATTTGATATTTAAATCAAATATGAAAATCGTCACGTAAAAGTCCGAATGCAACCTAATTAAATATATGTCGTATGAGTACAAAGTACTTGAATAACTAACACAACATATAATTCTATATAGTTACATTATCACCTAAACGTGTTTGGTTAATTTTAAGAATTAAACCATATAAATTCGTAGTTTGAAAAATGATGTCCATGTACCCGTAGTTGTAAAAATAGTATATAAGTAATGTTATATCGTTTTGTAAAGTTATTATTAAAAACGAACCAACATTATTCATGTTAGGAAATAGTGCACAAAAAATCATATTTCTCTTGTTTTAACTTCGTTTTTACGTTTTTGATGTCCACGGTTTCGTATTAAGAAGATTTATCAAAATATTATATTTATGATATTTTAAACCTTTGATGAACAGTAGCTTTACTGTTTTTATAAATTATATAAAACTATTTTTATATAATTAATTATCGTAACCTTGTAAAAATCGTATCTCATCCGTTTTAATCCCGTTTCTAGTGTTCTTTATATGTATGGAATCGTATTTGAGAAATTTTGCAAAATATTATACCTATAATATTTATAGAATCTGTTATGAACAGTAACAGTGGTGGAAATTTATAAAAATACTTCTTATAAATTTATTTATTGAAATCGTATAAAATTCATAACTTACTCATTTTAATTCTGTTTTTAGTGATTCTTTCGAGCACGTCTTCGTAATTAAAAGTTATATCCAAGTAAAATATTTTCCAAAAACTTTCTGTTATGAACAGTAATTTATTTTTATAAAAGCGCTTATTATTGTAAACTTGTAAATAATGTATCTTCTTCGTTATAATTCGGATTTTCGAGTTCTTTATATGCTTACGATCCTCATAACATGTAGTATTTTAATAAATTAAAAAATAAATATTTTACTTTCGTATTTAAAAACAGTAGGTTTTTGTCAAAGTTTATAAAATTGTTTTTATTAAGTTTTTAACTCAATTTATTTGCTACAAGTCCTCTACCATATTTTATACCACAAATATTATATATTTTGAGTCCTCTAGATTGTGTCCATAATGATTGTCCAAATAAAAATGTTCATCATAATTATTTACTTTCATAAACCTTATAAATAATTAATTAACATAACTTAACCAATAATTATATAAATTATCCATCGCTTGTAAATCCTTAAATAACACATTTCTTTATGTTGTTAACATCATTTTAGCCATGAACAAGTATTTCTTGAGTTTACATAAACTTCATTTATTTGACAAACATGTATAAAATATAACTAGGTGATGATTAACCATATAACAATTATATAAAACATGAAATTAATAATTATGAAAAGTTTCGGGTTCTTAGAAGACCTTAACAAGATGGATGATGAAAAGAAACAAAGTCTAAACCCTAACTTATCAAGAAAATCCAAGCTTTCAAAACAAGAAAACCCTAATTTCAATATAGAAACCCTAACTTTCTTCTTGATATTAAACCCTTGTAATCACTTAACCAAGCTTTCAATACACCTTAGATATGCCTAACAAATGAACCTTGTACACTTGTATCTTTGTAAAATCAAGAAATATGAATTATTTAGGGAGGTGAAGTTGGGTCGTGAGCTAGGGAGTAGAAAAGAGAGGTTTTGCTTTGATTTTGCTAAGTGAAATAAAGTGTGTAAATGATAATTGGAATAGGAGGCCTAATATACTTAAAATATCTAAGACAAGATCCATAAAATTAGGGAGGAGGTAAGGTTTTGGTGTAAGAAAGCATGGAAGTTTGCTTGATGTCATATATTGTAAGAAAAGTGGTTATGAGATTACTTGTAAGGTTATTTAAGCACATGCTAGCTTCTAGATGGAATTTGAATTCATCCTTTGTGTTTTCTATTGCATGATCTGGCCATATGTATGTGTAGATAAGGAAATTATAAAAAATTTGAGTATTGATATAATTGTGGGTATTTGGTTAAGTATAGATAGGTATATGTGCTTTCGGGTATGCCTAAATGTATTTTATTGCGAAACTTAAACGTTTTTCGTAACCAATAAAAATAAAATATAAAAAAGTTGATTATTACTTTCGTAAAAATAATATAATGCTTGTTTGACGTAAACTTTAATTTGTTTGGTGTCCGTTTACGTTGATTGTTGATTTTTAGTTTACGCGATTTAACTTAACGATAATAAAATAAAAGTAAATGCGTAAAACTCTAAAAATAAATAATGAGAAATATTGAGTCGTAAAATGACTCGAAAATACGAATTGTTACAATAGTTGTTAATTCAAAGTGATAGTTTGGTTTACTTTGAGTTATTAGAGAGGAGATCACCATACTATACATTGTCATTTAATCTCTGTTGTTGTTCCGCAAACAACAGTGTATAATTCTTTGATAAATATCAAATAAGGATTAAACGTAGAAAAGGTTTTGTGTTCTTTACTTTAACAAAAATCTTTTCATTACATTACTTAAGCAATGAGCTAGTTTATATTAACTTTGTAGTTATTTGTAAATTAGTACAAAGGGAACAACACTTAATTTATCAGTTCTATAGTGCCTTGATCAGGTCAAGTTTTAAATAAAAACCAAAATAATGCAGACAAAGTTCGGAAAAAAGCCAATACCCGACACCTAATAAAAAACTGGATCGCATTTAGTGGCAGCTGATATAACTCCAAAGGACCACGTGATCAGTCAGCACAATTCTAAGTAGACTCAATGCTAGTGAGGACCATGTTGTATTTGCTTCCATATGATGAATGCTACATCAACAAAAAGTTTACAGATTGATATACACACAATGACTTGTCAACTAATTGTGGAGGGTAAGAAAGAATAAAGAGAATTTATAATGCAATATGATTGAATCACAATACATTTCAAGTCATTGTGTAAATGTTATTTTGTAAACTCTTTGTGGACGTAAAATCCTCCTTTCATATATTATATGCACTATAACCAAATAAACCAAAATGTAACAATAGTCGCTTTATGTTACATTGTTGATTTGTTTCACATATGGTTGTTAAAGTATGTAATATATACTCGTATCACTTTTTAGGCTATGTGGTATCAAAATAAGCCATCAAGTCATGAGATTGTAAATCTTGTTATATAAAAAGCGAAAATTACCGCAGAGGTCCAAAAGATCTTGTCATAGCAAAAAATAGACTTGCTTTTCGCCTTTTAGTAAATTAGACTACATATCGTGAAGATGTGTACACAGACTTCACAAAAATATAGTGTTGGCAATTAGACCTGTGTGGATTCTCGATCGAAAAAACAATTAACTTATTACAGACATATTTTTCTTACACGTAAAGATGATTAAATATTCAGAAGTCATGACAATCGACCGTTATTCCAGGTTCCGTGAAACCAATGCGCTTAATTGATGGGTGTTTTGATGTACGCCAAATATGTTGAGTTCCCAACTCTTGTCAAAGTTTTTAATTCGTTAGCGATCCAACACCTCGCGCAATCTGTATGATAAAAGTACCCCAAGCACTTGCAATCTTTTGTGCATTTGTTCTTGCAGTTGTCAAGACTCGTTCACCCAGTCCCGAGTGTATATTTAACCTTGAAATGATCAACCCCTTTAAGTTGTAGTATGTAAAACTACTTCAGTTACAACTCGGCAACTTGACATCGCAGTCTTTGCTCCACGCAAACACCCCGTTGGGGGTCGGACACCCAACACACTAGCTTTCCTCACAAAGCCCAAATTTTCCGCATCGACTTGGTAATTGACATTCGTCTACTGGATCATGGGCCCCGATACTGGTTCTTACACCTGTATCAAACAAAGTGAACAATAACGCCCACGCGTTTCCCCGCACATTTGCACGGTAAGTGTAGAATCTTAGGTTGCCATCAATCGATGCTAATCAAGATAGGATAATGTTTTACGTATCGGCGAGTTCCTAAAACGTAAAGACGGTTGTTCAAAGTCTTGAACATTCGTGACATAACATAGGAGTTCATTGAAATTGTTTTCTTCGTATTGTTTAATTTGGGGAACGAAGACGACCAGTAGCGCATGCTATTCTTGTAATACATAGCCAACCTTTTAGGCTCTATTACGAAACTATACGCCCCGTTAACGTTGTTAGGTGATCGATCCCAAACTCACGAGCGGCTTAATGGGGGGGGGGGGGGGGGCCTCCGTTAATTCGTAAATGTTATATACTTATAATATAATATACTAGTTTAATATTCCTTTCATTCAAAATTATTGTTCCTGTTGATTTTTCAAGTTTTTTCTTCTAACTTTAACTTTAAATATTTTTGTTTGTGTTATAGAATACTTAGTGAAAAGTATATGAATAGATTAGTTTTTAAATGTATTTTCATAGTTATGATTTTTATCACGTATTATATAACACAACCAAACATATTTAAGGTCCAAGTTGTAAGAAAAAGACTTAAAAATTCATAGAAGATAATAATTTTAGGACAAGAAGGAGTATATTATTGTGTAAATTTTAAATAGCATTATCAATTTTTAAGAAAAAAAATACAATAAAAATATAATATTCTCGGTAACATATATCTTGTATACGTAAATCAACAAGACAAATTTTAACTACGTATCCATTTAAACCCGACCCGTTTGACTTTTTGACCCGTTGATTTTGTTCGCTAAACAAAGCAAGAAACCACCTTAGAGAGCTAGGTACTTTTGTGCCGTTGGATTCGTGCCGTAGACAAAAACTACTGCCACGTCAGCAAAAACCCTATGGCATCAGAATCTCTTTGACATCACATTTTGTGCCGTATCCCTTGGCACCAGAAATTGTGGTGCCGTTGGCCTAAAAAAAATTTAAATTACATAAAATAAAACATACATAATATAACTAAAATAAACTTCAAAATTAAAACACATTACATTACTAAAAACAAAAGTTACATAAAAATATAAAGCATAATACATAAATAAGAAATAAATATTATGAGAGACTAATAATGTCAACTTATATAACAATAAAGTTTAAAATAAAATAATAAATTAAAAATAATAATTTTTTTTATTAATTTCTTCTATGTCTTCTTCCCTGCGCTGCCTACACCTCCAAAAAAAATTTCTCAAACACACACACGCATAAACACACAACAAACACAAAAAAAATTCCAACCGCGTGGCTGGTATTTACCAACCGAACAGCCATGGTGCGAGTTAGGGTGTGGTGCGCCAAAGAAAAGAGATGGCTAATGCCATAGCGCCAGGCTTAACAGCCATGATACCGAGCACACTTACATTTTCTTCTAGCTCCGCCATTGATTCCATGAGATACTACAAATAAGTCACATAACTTTCTGAGGCGGAAAATAGTAGCTCACATTTAATAATCAAAAGGAAATATAACGAAACGGCTTTATATTTCCTTTATAATTAAATTTATCCTTTAATTTATCCTTTCCGTTTCAAATTATAGTATATGTAGTTATTTTTAGTTGTCTACTTTCATATTTCAATCAATTAAAAAGGAATAAAAATGGTATTTGATTGATTATAACATTAGTTTGTGACAGTTTTTAAAAGTTTGTACAAATTGTACTTATAATTTTATATAGAAACGTGTTTCCTTATATGAAAACAAACATTATTCAAGTAATGCTGTGATGTTCTTCGACTTTATTAATCAATAACAGCTTCACAAAACAACACAACTAGCTTACGGGCGTTTTGATGTACGCCAAATTTGTCGAGTTCCCGGTTCTTGTCAACGTCTTCAGCTCGTTAACTGTCCAACACTTCGACCCATCGGTGTGATAAAAATACCCCATACACTTACAATCCTTCGTGCATTTATTCTTGCAACTATCCAAGCTAGATTTAGTCCCGGATGTATACTTAACCGTGAAATGATCAACCCCTTTAAGCTCGTAATATTTGAAACTACTCGCATTACAGCTAGGCAACTTCACATCGCAATCTTTGCTCCACGCAAACACCCCGTTAGGCGTTGGGCACCCAATACATTGGCTTTCCTCGCAAAGCCCAAATTTTCCGCATCGACTTGGTAATTGACATTCGTCTACTGGATCATCAGCCCCGGTACTGGTTCTTACACCTCTATCAAACAAAGTGAACAATAACGCCCACGCGTTTCCCCGCACATTTGCACGATAAGTGTAGAGTCTTAGGTTCCCATCGATGCCTAGTCGAAGATACGATAACGAGCTATTGTATCGAATTGTTCCCAAAGACAAATACGGTTGCTCAAAGTCTCGAGCGTTCTCTAGACGACACCAAAGTGTGTGAAAATTGTTCTCTTCATAATCGGTTTCTGCAATGCGTAACGTTGCATTAACTAAAGTCACATTTGCTCGGTTTAATTCGGGGAAGGTGGATGACCAATAACGCATGCTGTTCTTATAATACAAAGCCAGTCTTTTAGGCTCTATTACGAAACTATACGCTCCGTTAACGTTGTTAGTGATCGAATCCCTACTCACGAGCTTCAACGGGCCTCCGTTAATTCGTAAAGATTGGCCCACCAAGAGAGTGTCAGTAGGTGAGTCAAAACTTTGCCATACGAAGTTGCCACTCGAGTCTTTCAGCACGATGTTACCATCTGACTCTATGGCAAAACCAACGACGCCTTTATTGGCAGTGTTGGTTTGCCATACAATCTGGCCGGTTGATTCGGCCAAAATTAGGTTCCCATCAGAACCTAATGAAAATGTGGCATTTTCTCGTACCGGAGAACCACGGTTGGCTTCCCAAACCCATCGCATGAGAGATCCATCACGTCTTGTCCCCATACGAAGACCAAGATAATAGGCATTTGGGGTGGTGTTGTAGAAACAAAGCTGAAAAGGGAAGGTGAATGGATTAAGGGGACGATAAGTTGGGGCGTATTCAGACTCGAATTCTCCAAAATCACCTTCGTTGACATATCGGAAGGTGTCGGCCGAAGGAACAATGGCATTCGATATTGAGAATGATATGAATAGACATAAGAGAATAAACAAGAACGGAGAAGTAGCCATAGCTACTTGTATCATGTGTTGGATATTTTGTGTGAAGTTGTATACGCATATTTATACATAAATATAAAATCTGATCTTATCTTTCGACCCACCAACATAGTTTAAATATCAATACCACGTACGTGACTTTATTGTCCATTCTTAATTTGACAAACGTATGAATTTTGATCTTTAATAATATATTATTTTAATTGTTCTTTTCGGATAATTTGGGATGAAGCTCCCCTATGTCGGCACACCTTTTTTACTCACAGATTGTTATCCAAAATGAACTGCACATGCTGAATTTCTCGAGATGTTACAACCTAAAATCATGGCGGTGAATTTATAACTAAAACATATCATTGGCATTCAAAGATTGACCAATTCCACTTGTCTAAAGAACCTGTATCATGGAGGATGCGCAAGTTGATCAAACAAGTTTTTTTAAAGGAGAATTCTCTGATAAAATAGTGTTTTGACCATTTTTTAAATTTATATTTTTTGATATATATTTAGCTCTGAATAATTATGCAACCAGATCTTGGCATGTCAATTGTTGTAAAGAAAGGTGAAATCGTAAGACAACCCAGAGATATTTTCTTAGAGTATCGGGTGCTCCGGTATCATAGGACATGTGTTATAGCAAAAAGTGTTGTCATTTCAATATTTTTCCCAATTACTTATAACCTAGTTTAAAAGCACCCTCCCTCCATCAGTCAAGTTATAAGACACTTCCTGACCCACACTTAAACTAATAAAACACGAATACAACAAAAAAAAAACAAAAAAAATATCTTATAACGTAGTTGATGATCTTGATATAAGACCCTTTGGCTTGAGATGGGGTGTAAGGCTGATGTTATAGGGCACCAACAAATCTTATCACTTAGCATACCGGGAAATCCAAAAGTTTATTTATTATGAAATAGCTATTTGTTAGATTTAAAGTCAATAAATGTTTTGACAATTAAAATCGTGATTGAGAAATGATCTCAACTAGTTGTTATAAGGGCGGAGCTACATGAAGATCAAAAAGGGTGGTGGCTCTCTTAGAACATTTTGAGCTAGTGTACTTTTATGCTTATTTTGTGTAAAAATTTATAGTTTAGGCTTTGACCCTCTTATTATACAAGTATTTTATTGTTGACCCTTCCTAAATTTTTAGTGATGCTCCGCCACTGAGTTGTTGATTCTCATAACCAATTAATAAAACTTAGTCACATATACAATGTATGTTTGATGAAATGAGTTAGAGTTGACGCTTGGGCTAGAGCTAGAGCTAGAGTTAGAGCTGGAGTTGAGGTTAAATTTTGAGTTTATAATATAAGCTGAAAGCAAGAGTATATTTTTTTGGGGTAAAGGGTTTCTCCAGTAAATGTTCTACTTCAAAAAACGATTCATTATAACGGATGTGGGTGAATCCAACATCTCATCCTATTACATAGGCGGTAGCTAATATAACAAGCACAACTACTCCAAATGAGGATACGGCTATAACTTGATTGACACAAAAACATCAAAATTGATTTATTTCTTCTTCCGACCACGGACTCTGATATCTAAATCATCATAAATAACCTGAAGGCTTATAGACATATCATGAGTTTCATAAAGATCATCATCATAAGGGTCGTAATCATCATCCCATTTTGTATATCTTCATTGCTCCAACAAGCTATTAGTATCATATCAACTATCGTCGTCACATTTTAAACCTATAGAAGCCATAAAAACTACATGATCATTGACCACATCTTTCACTTCACTATTACTATCCGCATTTTTTGTAGAAACAACCTTAGGTAACGGCTTTCCGTCATTATCTACAAGTGTAAGTTTCCCATCAATAATTTGTCTTTCTAGTTTATAAATTCTTTCAATAATCGTGGTAGTACTAGTATAGTTTATATAAAGTTGTATGATGAATTAGTTGAAGATAAGTTTATTAATGCAAATCGCATAAAAATATCTCAAATTAAATTCATATATATTTTCAGCTTTAGCGTGGTAATCCATTGAGTAATTTAACTAGTTAAAAGTCCCTTTCAATGAGCTTGGGCTTATAAAGGCTTATGCCTTATATAAACTTTCATAAACTTGGGTGACAAACAAAACTTATTATATAAACTAACTTATTTTAAAATCTTAAGCTTTAAAAGCCATTGTCTCGCACCAAACACAGGCGCGTAGTGTGATATGTTAGGAAAAAAAATTGATTATAATTTTAAAAGCGCATTACAATTCTATATTTTAATATCCAAAATCCAAAACGGTGAGATTTGCACATCAATGTTTTGAAACCCAGCTCGACCCGATTGTTTTAATCGGTTTCGATCAAAAAAATGGGTCAAGTTAAATTGGGTTTTATACTTTCGAAACCCGGTTAGACCCACCGGGTTTGAAGTGACCCAGGTCAACCCGGTTCTCGAGACCCGCTCGGCTTTGTTTTTTTCATATTTTTTACAAATAAAGCAATTTAGTTATATATTTACGACGTAATTTTATTTTTACATGTTTTAGTTGTTATTAAATTAATATTAGGCTTAATATATGAAATATTCGTGACTTATATATATATATATATATAACAGGAGGCATTTGACCATTTTATGCCACATCATAACGCCATGTCACTATGGATGTCATGTCATCGGTTTTTTTTGGTTTTTTTTAAATTTAGTTATATATTTACGACGTAATTTTATTTTTACATGTTTTATTTGTTATTAAATTAATATTAGGCTTAATATATAAAATATTCGTGACTTTCGTGATACTTATATATAATATTTAAAATATATATATATATATATCAATATACGATATATATAAATAGCTATATAATATAAATATATAAATATAACAGGAGGCCTATGACCATTTTTAATGCACAAGCCAAAACGCCATGTCACTATGGATGTCATGTCATCGGTTTTTAGTTGGAGATAGAGAGGAGGATTTTGTTATGGGATAAGGTATGGTAGTGCCATCTTTATCACTAGATATGTTCATAAACAATTGTCTAGGCAGAATGATGGTTAGTTGAATTTTCTTGGAAGGGTTAAAGGAGGAAGCTCGGGTGGAATCCATGGAAGAGGAAGAAAAGTAAAGAAGATGATTGTGAAGATGATGAAAATGGTGAGGATGAAGACTATATATTTTAGAGGTAGTGGATTAAAGAAGTAAGGCATGGGAAGGTGATTATATGATTTCAAAAAGTGTTTAGCAAAATGTAGGAAAGTAGCTTAGTTATAGAGTGGATAGTCAACTGCACAGAAAATCAGGGGAGACACAGTAAAATTCTCACGATCTTGATGGCGGTTCCATAAATGTATAGGCGGTCCCAGATATATATGGGGGCCGCCCAATATTTATGGGGGTCATTTTCTGGAAACACGAAAATTTTCCCAGTTTTCCACTCCTTTAAACCTGTGTAGAATCATGCTATCCAGAAAAATTCTTTTGCAGCCAAAACTATTTCCTCAAGAATCAACTAATACCTTATAGATTTTCAAATCTAAAAGACTAGCTATACTATTTGGGAAGCAATTATAGGCATATGAATATGAAATAAATAAGCATGCATGTGTTCATAAGACTTAATAAATAGCATAATTGTCAAAGGCATGCAAATAAATTTAGGATGATAAAATGGAACGATCATCCAAGGCAAATTATGTTGCCCAAACTAACTTCTAAAATACTACTAAATGGCATAAGTTAAAGTACCTAAGCATAGATTGTAAGAGTAAATAGAAACAAACACAATAAACTAGTAATTATAGATAAATTATTTTATAACAATTATCCAAATTGGCCATTTCTTCTTCTTTCCCCTCAACAAATTCTTGATTCCCTTTTCGAATGACCTTATTCCACCATGTTGCTCATCTCGTAACTGAACTTGACGGTTGAGGATTTCGGTTTGACGAGTGTAGAATGGTTCCATGTTAGGGTCGATATTGGGAGGATTAAGAAAGACTAGAGGAACCTCATTTGTCAATGAGTTGACAAAACGAGTGGGGGAAGGAGTGCTTGCACGGGAGGTCCCTTCATCATTGTTAGGATCACATAAATGGACCCGAACAAAGAAGCTTCGGTCACTCGAAGATACAAGACAAAAGTCTAGCTCGTTTAAGCGTGTAATACTATGTAAACGGGCCATTAATGAAAAAGCCCTTCATAGCCCAAAGGCCAAGGCCCTAGAGAGGCTATATAAAGCCATCTTTTCTTCATTTTTTAGGAGAGACATAATAGCTACTTCATTTTATTTTCATCTTTAGGGATTGTAGCCACTATTATTTCTTTCAATCAAAAGTTCTTTAATGTTTAATCTTTTGTGCTATTGATCTTGTGATTAATTAATGGAATGATCTAGGGATCCTACAATTGGTATCAAGAGCCAAAAGTGATTGTTTGGATGTGTTTTTTTTTAACCGAATTTTTTTTCAAAAAAAGTGGGGTTCGGATTATTTTTGTGTGTCTTGATCGAAAGGAATCACAAAAAAAATAAAGGGGTGTACGTTTAATTGTGGTTCGAATTGAATTGGCAAACTATTTGTGGATTTACAAAATTTTCGTGACATATAGAAGATTTTTTCTTGATTGCGTTTTGAGCATCTTCATATTGCGTTTTGAGGATCTTCATGTTGCGTTTTGAGCATATTCATGTTGCGTTTTGAGCATACAGGTTGCGTTTTGAAGATTTCTATTGCGTTTTGACTAAAACGCTACGCTGCCAAAATTGAAATCCCTACTCATCAGATGAACACTAAATTTGTCAACAATCTTCCAGCCTATTGGGGTAAGTATGTGACTAATGTCAAACAGAACATGGATATCTCAACCACACCTTATGTTCAGATCTATACTCATCTCAAAGCCTACGAGCCTCATGCCAAAAAGACTCTCAAGAAACAGGAGCAGTCTACAAGTATTGTTGATCCACTGGCCTATGTTGCTCACACCACATCTGCACCTGCTCTTTCATCACCCTCAACTCCTAGTCCTCAACCTACTGCTCAGTCTCCGAATGACGCTTTGATGGCCACTATGACTCAGATTGCTAATCTCTTAAGTGGTTTCCAAAAGCAGTTTCCACCCACCAACAACCAGCTCCGGACTTCCTCCAACTCAAGGACTCATGCTACGGTGCATGATGGTCACATTGTTACTGAACCAGTTCAGAGGAAGGCTCCAGGTAATGTTGGTAATACAGGTGCTCGAGGCAAGAAGGTGATATGTTACAACTGCAGAGGAGAAGGACATGTTGCTAGGCAGTGTAAAGAACCCAAGAGAAAGATGGACTCTCAGTACTTCAAAGATAAAGCTTTACTGATGGAAGCTAAAGAGAAAGGAGATGTGTTAGATGCTGAAGCTGAAGCATTCCTCGCTGATGTGGAATGCACCGCACCTTATGATCAACCTCAGGCACTGACTACAACAAACATGTTTCAAGCCAATCATGAGGATGCATATGACTCAGACGTGGATGAAGGCCCCAATGCTGCTGTCGCTTTCATGGCCAACTTGTCATCCACTAGTGCAACCAACAATCCAGTCAATGAGGTACACTCCAATGACAATCAAATCTTTGATAATGTGGATTATCAGTTGAGTCAGGAGATGCACCAGGAAGAACATTTAGACTCCGATGCTGAGACTGAGATTGATGACAATACGATCCCGTATCATCAGTATCTTCTTGACACCGAAGCCCAAAATGTTCCAACTGAGGTATCTGCTGACACATCTGATAAAGTTTCTATGATTGCCATCTTAACTGACTTGCAAACCCAACTAGACGGACATGCTAAGGTTAACCAAGAAAAATGTTTGGAAATCGAGACCTTAAAAAATGAGCTTCTTCAATGCAAGCAAGAAATATGTCGTCTAGATACCCACAAGGTCAAACTTGATCTTGAAAACAAAGTTAGACAGGAACAAGCCCTAGTGATTCAGCGTAATAAGCGTAACGCTGAACTTGTGCAAGAAAACGATTTGCTTAAATCCACTCTTTCAGGAAAAGAAAAATCAATTGCATTTTTACAATCTGAAAAGGAAAAGATTTTATCTGAGAAAAAGGATCTAGCAGATAGTTATCTAGATGAAATAGTTTGTTTAAAGAATGCTAACAAAGTTGCAAGAGATATGTTGCAAAGATTTAACATGCCAACACAAACTATTCCTATGCTTTCTAAGAAACCTAAAGCCGCAACCGCTGACTTGCACAAGGACCTCCTAGGTACCCGTAACCCAGGTCTTGGTTATATAGCCAAGCGAGCTCAACCTGTCTTGTACGATGCTGATACCCTTTTGCATCCCGCTCACCATCCTGTTCGCATATGGGATAGTGAAGATGTCTTGGTACACCAAGTGGTTAGCATGAAAAAGATGAGTGAAAAACCAGGACATGTTAGACCCGCAAACGGTTTCTATGACAAGCTTAATGCCATGATGTTTGTTCCTCAGAAGGAACTGTCCCAAGAACAGGCGTATTGGCTTTCCGCCAATGAAATTGCTAGTAATGCTAGTAACCCTGCCACACCTGTTACTCCTTTTGTTCATAATCGTCCACCTCCAAGTCAAGTTCTGTTTCATCTTCAAAAGGTTAATGCTGTTTTTCATCAATTTGAAGGTATCATAAATGAACGAACAACACAAAAACCACTCTATGTTTCCGAATGGTGTTTTGATTATGCCAAACAGTTTGTTGAACAACAACTGGTACCATTTTATGACCATTTCAAAAAACACATAGAATCTGCTAATGAAACAATTTTCAAAGAAGTAAAAGAATATGAACAGATTTTTGATGACTTGGATGCGGAGTATGAACGATGTGTTCTTGATAACAAGAACCTGACCATAGAGAAGAAAAATCTTTTAATCAAAAATGACTGCTTAATTGCTGAATGTTTAGAAAAAGATATCTGCTCTATTGTGCTTACTTCCGATATTGTTGTGCCCCCTAGTTCGAATTGCCTTTGCGAAGATCTTAGATCTGCATGCGATAGGGAACACACTAAAGTTCTTGAACTTGAAGCTGAAGTTTTAAAACAACAAAAGATGGTCATTGAATCTGAGAAACGTAACTCTCATTTACAAAAGACCCATATTGATTTACAACTTAAATTTCAAAACTATAAACAGTGCATAGACACTTCTAGTGCCTCCAATGCAATTTTTGAAATTAACAAGTTAAGAAAACAGCTTCAAGGGAAAGATGACACTATCAGGAATTTAGATGCTCAGATCAACATCATGAAGGTGTTGAATGTAGGTTCCACTGAAGGTAGTTGTGACCAACAGGCATTAGAAACTGACAGAATTCAGTTGAAAGATACGATTACCTCCCTTAGGATTCAGCTAGATGGCCTTAAGGTAGAAAACGTGAGTCTGAAAAGACGGTATGATGAACTGTCAAAGGCGAATACTCACTCACGTACTGCGTACACTGAAAAGATTAATGCCTTAACTGCTGAGAATGCCAAACTGAAAACTGAGTTGAGTGGCAAAAAGACTAGTGGATCTACAGCCTTTGAGAAACCCAAAGTACTTGCTTCAGGGATGTATACCAACAGTTCAAAGTACGTTCCACCTCCAAAAAGAGCCAACTGGGTAAAACCAACCCCGTTGCCTAAGAAAAAGCAAGTTACTTTTCAGGAACCCCCTAGGACTTCAAATAGACCCACACAGAAACCACCAGTGCAACAAAACAAGAAGCCTAATGTTCCTGTGAATCTGTCTACAAGAACCAAACCTGCCACTGAATCTCGCAAACCTATGCCAAAGAGCCACACTCGGAACCATCGTATCTTGCCCAGTAAAAGTGTGAACGCGAGGAGAGCAGCAGATCACAATAGGAAGTTGAATGTTGTTGATCATAATCAGTTTGTGATTCGTTCTTTGAAGTCTGTGAATACCAAAACCCCCCAGGCCAAACATAGTGTGAATCATACTAAGAAGGTTTGGAAAGCAACCAGAAATCATAATGTGAACACTACTAAGACAGCTTGGAGACCAATTGGAAAGGTTGTTGGTAGTGTTAAGCCTCAGTGAAATCCCACTGGACGACATTTCGCGTTGTTTGATATGTCCTTTAACTAGGATGTGCGATCCACATTGTTGAGCCTTAAATACTGACCCCATGCTTTAGGTTCTTGTTCCAAAGTTACTATATCTCTAGGTTCATGATTGCAAACCTTACGTGATCGAAAGGCTCGGTTCCAAGGGGATATCTAGGTATTTTTGAATGCTAATGCATTTGTAATCATGGTGTATATTTAAAAAAAATAATCAAAAATCCAAATTCAAAAAAATTAGTTGTAGTATGGCTTGCAGTTATTTCAGACTGTAACCCGGTCTTAACCCAGAGATTTAGTGTACGTTTCAGTGCATTATTTCTTTACAGACAAGAAGTTGTCTAAGCCCCGAACCATTTTTCTCATAAACAACTTATTTTATCAAACATGTTCGGGTTAACCAAATCAAACATTGACACGGGTCATTGTTTGAAGAGGGGAGGGAGAGAATCAGATATTTGCACAGTTGTACAGGTCAAAAAGGACACGTCCTTTGCTGATTCTATTGCTGAAAGATTGCATGACCAACGCTTACCAAGTTCAAGACAGATTTGCGTATCATTCCTGTCGAGTATTATGCAGGTCTTGTTTCAATTGCTTCACTTGATATTTGTGCTATTTCACCTCACCTCATACTTTGAGGGGGGAGATTGATACATTTTAAGTCCATTCTAGATCAAAACCATTCACAAGTTTCATACTTTTGATCGGGGTGTGATAAATGTGACTTAAATACATGTAAACGGATTAATTAAGATTGATTGATTCTAAAATGCTAAAGTCACTATTCTGCATTGTGCTAAACATCTTTCCGATTATCGATCGCACATGTCCTGTAGGGGGAGATAACTGTTTATTGATTCAAAAATGTCATGGGTACCAAATGTTTGTGTTATACACATGTATCTTGATAAAGATCAAATGAATCTTTTGTTTCAGTTCGTGAAAGTGATTCTGTATGGATGCTGAGGGGAAAGAGTTGTTGTTACCACAGGGGGTTAGTTCGTTATGAATGCTCATGCATGGTCTTCGGACTGCGCCACCCACTAGTGAAGTGGATTTCCATAAATGTACTTGTACGTTTGGATTTCCATGAGGCACTTCATATCTTTCGGGCTATATTTCAAACTTCATCAGAAGCATTCTGATTTAAACTTTCGTTTGTGCCATCAAAAAATATTTCATAAGCAATCGAATTTATTTTTTTTCAAATCATTTTTGCACAGGCCTTCTTCGGTACCTTAAATTGTATTAAAGTAGTTAAAACGCTGGAAAAAAGGGAAATATTATACGGTTATTAGTTCCAGCAGAGATAGTAAATGTAGTGACTCACTTTTACCATTTCTATTAGTAGATAATTATTATAGTGAGTTAGTCTTTCGGGACATCTGGTCTAGTGAACGGCGACTTTTGGAATCTGTACTTAGGTTATTAGAGGAACTAGCTTGTCAGTATCGAAAACCTGTAAGAAGGTTCTTTTAATGAATCTATTGATCACAGGGTGCGTAGTATTCATCTGTAATCATTGATCCTCACGGAATCAGAGGTTAAGGTAATCATGACCAGATTGAGTTTCGTCTAATACTCGGTCCCTTTCAAAATATAAAACCTTTGTGTGTTCACAAAATGTTTTTCTTGTCACATTAAGTGATTTTACATACAAAATATGTTTGTTGGTGACTAAATTGTTCTATCATTGCGAATGACGACTCAAAGTATCCGATGCTAAGACTATGCTCATATTCCTTACTCACTTATCTGAAGGAAAGCAAGAAAGTTTACATTACAAAGCTTTCCGCTCAATCTCTGAAAATCAATGTTCTTCTTCAAATGCTAAACGTTTATGGAGATTAGAAGAAGTATACATCATCATGCTTTCCAAATTCAACAGATTTGAGCATGTGAGGACTAAGATCAGGTATGGGCAAAGTCAAAGTGTAAAGGAAGATCACAAAGTAATTCAGAGAAGTAAAGCTTAAACAAGTCAAAGATCAAGATCAAGTCATCACATCAAGTTCTGAAGATCATGATCAAGGTGTTAAAGATTGAATTACCAAAGCACAACAAGTGAAGTACCCTATCAACAACGAGCTAAAGATACAAGCACGATGGGAGCTTCATACAACTTCTCTGACCTCATCTAGGGGAGATGTTAGGGATCACGTAATGACTGAAAAAGAAGCTTCGGTCACTCGAAGATACAAGACAAAAGTCTAGCTCGTTTAAGCGTGTAATTTTATGTAATTGGGCATTTATTGAAAAAGCCCGAAATGGCCCATTCAAAGCCCATAGGGGCCGGCCACTTTAGGCCTCATTGTAAGGCTATATAAAGCCATTTTTCCTTTCATTTTTAGGTAAGCTACTCAATAATATTTTTTCATCTTTAGGGTTTGTAGCAACTCTTGTTTCTTTCAATCAAAAAGTTCTTTAATGTTTAATCTTTTGTGCTATTGATCTTGTGATTAATCTATGGAATGATCTAGGGATCCTACAACCAGGAACTTCTTCTAGCAACACACAGAAACACAAAGTGCACCAGAGAGTTCAACAGACTAATATCCTTGTGCTTCCCTCTACAGGAGTAAACGATTCCACTGAAGCAAGCGGATCAAAGCCTAGAAGTAATACAAAGAAAAATATAGGAATCCTGCCTTGCTAGAAGGAGAATTAGAAGAAGTAGAGTACGCCTCTTAGGCAAATTAAGTCAGTTTGGACAAAAAGTGAATCCGGTTTGTGTTCTAGCATTTAGCTCTAAGGCGTGTTGTAATTAATTCGAATTTGAATCTGTGTGCAAAATTGTAAACAATCGTGTTAAAATTGCAGTCATGAAATTGTGTGTTGTTTATATCTTGAAGTCTGGTGAATGCTTCCCCACCGTTAGAATTTGTCTTGAATAAGAAAAAGCAGATCTGGAAACCAAAAGGAAAACTGTCTGATAACAGTTTAACTAGACCATGCAGTATCTGGAAAAACAAAGAAAATATGTCTGATAAACAGTTTGTAAAGACCAAGCGGTTGGAAAGCTACGGGAAACCTTTTGCAGACATGGTTATCAATGGAGACCCACAGGAAAGAAACTCACCTTAGGAAAACTTGATTGTGGTTCTCAATGGAGACCCACAGGAAAGAAATTTGCCTTAGGGGAAATAAGCCAGTTAACTAAGCCTTCTGTGAAATGTTCTACTCTATATGCTAACCAACAGGTCCCCAACAAAAATTGGGGAACCGAAAATTCTAAACTCTCCAAACTCGATGTTTCAAATGCAGGTCGTACAGCAGGTCATGCTTTGGTATCTTAGACTCAGGATGCTCAAACTATTTGACGGGGGAATCGTTTTCTTTTTTATTTATATTTTTTTTTTTTTTTTTTTTTTTTAATTTTTTTTTTAATTTTTTTTTTCTTTTTTTATTTTTTGTATTTATCATTTTGTTTGTTTGTTCAAAGCTCATGAATTTTGTGGAAAAGTTCATGGGTCAGTCGATTCTGAATGATCACTTAGGAGTATCAGGGTTTATTGGAGATTATGTTATGGGTGACAGTGTGATCTCAAGAGTATACTACGTGGAGGGACTTGGACACAATCTATTCTCTGTAGGGCAATTTTGTGATTCTGATCTTGAAGTGGCCTTCAGAAAGCATACTTGTTTTGTTCGTGATATTAAAGGTACAGATATCCTTAAAGGGTAGTCGTACATCTCGGCAACAATTTGTACACAATATCGCATTGATGAAATGATGAGTCTTCTCCGATTTGCTTGTTGTCCGAAGCACCAAGTCAAATCATAGCTGTAGGTATCGTTCGTTTTAACCATTTAACTTCGCCGATAAATGATCTTGCTTGAAAAGATCTGGTTAGAGGTCTACCTAGATGAAGTTTGAAAAGGATCATCTTTGCTCAGCCTGTCAACTTGGAAAAAGCAAAAAGTTCTCCCACCGGCCAAAATCTGAAAATACAAATATGGAAGTTCTTCAGACCCTGACTCATGATCTGTGTGGTCCAATGAGAGTCCAGAGCATTAAGGGAAGAAATACATCTTTGTCATCTCGCTGCGCGCTTGACTCGCTATTCAAGATTCACGTGGTAAAATTATTGAGGTCAAAGGATGAAACTCCAGAGTTTGTCACCACTTTCTTAAGCAGTATACAGGTTGGCCTCAACAAAACAGTCAGATTATCGACACAGATAACGAGAACGGAATTCGTTCTACAATGTTTGTCTGTTTACTATGATGGTGTTGGCATATTTCATCAAAAGTCTGTTACTGAGAACTCCTCACAACAACAGCGTTTGTTGATACAGACGTAATCGTTACACTGGTTGGTAGCAGAACGTACAATGATGATCTTCTCGAAAGCTCCCATGTTTCTATGGGCAGAAGCTGTAGCCACTGCTTGTTACACCCAGAACGATCACTTATTCATACTCTTCATATCAAAACCCTTATGTGCGTGCAGGTTAGAAGCCTGTGATCTTTACATTTTCCGAGTATTTGGTCTGCTCTGTGTATCCTCAATATGATAGCAAAAATCTAGGAAAATTTCAAGCCAAAGCTGACATTGGATTTTTCGTTGGGTATTGCTCCTGCAGGACTTGGCTATAGAATCTACAACAAGAGAACTCGTCGATTAATGGAAACAATTCACGTCACATTCGATGAGATGCATCAGTCAATGGCTCCTGTACGCATGAGTTCAGGACCCGAGCCTTTCATCATGACCCCTGGATAACTCAAATCAGGGCTTGCTCCATGAAGATAAAGAGCTGGAGATTTATTTCTACCAATGTTGATGAACACTTGACAATCTCGAGTCAATGTACAGTACCTTCTTATGTGCTACGGAAATTACCGCCTCTCGTGTTGTTCCACCAGGTACATCTTTGTCTACAACGATTGCTCCAGATGCACCGTCAACAAGTGCTTCATCGTCAACATCCGATATACATCATCCAGTCCAACATCAATAAATTACAGAAGACACCCCAATCAATCACGATGTTCTTCATCCTTCACATAACCTTGTAACTGGGGATCCAGGTTCGGCACAATCATCATCTGGGAATGTTAATTCAGCAGGAACCTACCCAAGTTAATTACCCCACCAGATCATCTCAGAAGAGGGGTCCAATGATCTTCCTCTGGGATTGATCGTTGGCAATCCCTCTCGTCTGAAATCTACCGAGGAAAACAGTTAGCTTCTATGCTTTGTGGTGCTGTTTCCTACTGTACTGTCCAAGTCGACCCAAGAACTTCAAATGGGCCGTGTAGAAGGCCTGATGGTTTCTAACATCATGATGAAATTCACGAATTTGATCGACTTGAAGTATGGGAATTAGTACCTCGCCCAATCTATGTTATGGTTATCGTCTCAAGTGGATCATATAAGTGAAGCTTGATGAATATGGTAATTATTTTTAGTACGAAAAAAAAGCTCGGTTAGTTGAAAGGGATTTCGTCAGGAGGAAGGTTCATTGATTGTGCAAGAATCGTTTGCTCCAGTTGCACGGATAGAGGCCATCAGAATATTCATTGCCCAATGCGGCATAACAAGAACATGTTCATATACCAGATGGATGTCACAAAAACTGCTTTTCTGATGGAGATCTTTATGAAGAATGTCTTTGTCAGGTCAACCTGAAGGATTTGAAGACCAGGATAACCCTACTACGTCTATCGTTGAAGAAAGCTTTTATGGGCTAAAGCAAGCACCAAAGGGCGTGTATGGACACTCTCTCAAGTTATGTTGGCCAACAATTTAACAATTTCTTCAAGGGTGCCGTGGATCCAACGTTATTCACACGCAAATCAGGCAAACATATTCTACTTGTTCAAATATACGTAGATGACATCATTTTTGCCTCAACAGATCATAATGCGTGTCACATATTTTCCAAAGAAATGAGCTCCAAATTTCAGATGTCAATGATGGGACAAATGTCGTTTTTCTTAGGACTACAAGTTTCTCAAAGTCCCAGAGGCATCTTTATTAACCAAGCAAAATATGCTCTCGAAACCTTAAAGAAATATGGAATGGATCTCTCTGACCCTGTCGATACACCAATGGTGGATCGATTGAAACTGGACGAGGATCTCATGGGGATTCCAGTTGACCAAACTCGATTTAGAGGAATGGTTGGCTCCCTAATGCACCTTACAGCCAGTAGACCAGACCTTGTATTCGCTGTATGCATGTGTGCTAGATATCAGGCTAAGCCTACCAAAAAGCACTTTGAAGCTATCAAACGTGTCTTTCGGTACTTGAAAGGAACCATTAACATGGGTCTTTGGTATCCGAAAGACAACGCCATCTGACTAACAGCTTATGCAGATGCGGATCATGCGGGATGTCAAGATTCAAGAAGAAGTACATCGGGAAGTGCTCAGTTCCTTGGAGATAGATTGGTTAGCTGGTCATCAAAGAAGCACTGCAATATCTACAATAGAGGCTGAATACATTGCCATGTCTGGATGTTGTGCTCAAATCCTTTGGATGCGATCACAGCTCAAAGACTACGGATTTGACTTCAATAAAATTCCTCTGTACTGTGATAACAAAAGTGCAATTGCTCTTTGCTATAACAATGACCAGCACTCTCGATCAAAACACATCGACATACATCACCATTTCATCCGAGAGCAAGTGGAAAATAGAGTGGTTGAACTCTACTTCGTGGAAACGAACTATCAACTTGCGGACATTCTTACAAAAGCATTACCAAGAGAATGGTTCGAATTTCTTCTTCTACGCCTGGGCATGAAGAGTTTGACCCCTGAAACTCTCAGACGCCTTCAAGAAGGGGAAGATGAGTAAACGAAGTGCCTTCGTGTATCCTTGGTATATATATGTTATATAATAAAAAAACGGGTCGTTGTTTTAAGTTATTCGGAATTACTAAATGGTTTGCAATTACTTCAGATTGCAACCCGTGTCGCTGTCAGGGCATGGATTACTTAAAATCCATACATTATGGGTGTGCGCGTAAATTTCACATCTCAATCAACGACTGCAGCTCTTTCAATAGAAAACGGGTCGTTGTTTGAGGGGGAGAGTGAATTTGAGAAATTGAAAATTTACCTCATCACACTGGTGTCTATTAGAAGTGATTGGGAGGATCTTCCATGGCTGTTTAGGAGTGTTGAAAATTTGGTCAGTAAATAGGGACTAAATCTGCCAAGACTCAAACTTTGGACAACCTTAGGAATGCTTAAACATGAAAATAAAAGGTTTTTTTAATTTGACTCAAAGGGCCAAATAAATGTCTTATGAGTATAATGCTTAGGGAACTTAATGAAAATTGCCTAACTTGTCCTCTAGTTTTCATAATCAATAGGGACTAAATTGCCAAGACTCAAATTTGGACAAAACCTTTAGGAATGCTTCTTAAACATGAAAATAAAAAAAGATAGAAACCACAGGGATGAATCTGGCAATTTCAAAAGTAGAATATAAAAGGAGGCAGGCGTGTTTCCATTGGTCAAACTTTTAATTTTTGGTCAAAACAAACATAAACTCACACACACACTCGTTCGCAACTCGCCGCAAAGAACCATTTCCCAATCTTGATTTCAAGTGTTTTTCCTAAAAAGGTAATCATCAAATCTTGTTCTATGTATGTTAATGTATATATTGATTCAAGGAATCGAATTTAAACACATTAAAATGAGCAGAATAGCTAGATTTCAAATTTAGGGTTCGAAAATTAAAAGTTGTTTGAAAATTGAAATTGATTGAGGGGAAAGGTGCGGAATAGAAATGTGATCACTAGGATATATTGGTTTAACCATTTCGCAAACATCTGAATGCTCTATGCTTAATCTTGACCTCGTTTTTTTCGTATTGCCTTCAAGTGTTTGGTTAGGTGTAATTTAGCAACTCTAGGATAGCTTAGGGATTGTATTAGGGATGTTTAAGGATTTGCCAATGCATGAAATCTGATTTTTTGGTTAAGTAATTCTAAACGGCGGTTGTTGCTGTTTTTGCTCGGTAGCGGTTTGTTATTATTATTTTTTAATGTTTTCAGGGAAAAACGTCTCAACGGCGGTTTGGTTGAATTTATTATATTTAATAAAATTTAAAACTGATTGTTTTACGATTTATTTTTACTGCGGCGGGTTGTCTTGCTTCACGGTGGGTTGCTTTATACTTTTAATATTTTATTTATACAGGTAATCCGCTGCCTCGCGGCGGTTTGGTGAATTATTTTAATAATATTAAAATACACCATCCGCCATTTCAATTTTTTCAAATATGGCGAGCGGTATTGGGTCAATATGTATTTTAATTACTCATAGGGTGTTTGTGCCTTTCCTCGCGGCGGTTTGCTCAATCCTCCTCACGGCGGGTTGGCATTCTGCTTCATGGCGGTTTGGACTAATTTTCATTAATTTGGCCCATTAAGCCCGATAATCTTTAAAGGGCCCTCTCCAATGACCCATTACTTATCCATTTTACCTTTCTGGGTTAATATCTAATGAAATAGTATCTGTTTGTCCCATCCTGTAACTCGTGGCCCTAAAGTGGTTGCATTTTCCATCAAAACTGTGATGAATCTACCTTAATCAAGTCGAGGCATGTCATGTCAATGTCAACCTTCCTCTCTAACATCGTTTCTCTGCCATGCATGTTTCCTTTGTTAATTATTCTTATGCAGAATACGATGGCAGAGCAAAATGTTCCCGCTCAAGCACCAACAAGAACAGATGAGCAGATTGTACCTCGCTCTCAATGGTTACAAATCGGGAAAAGCAATCTTCTTTTCGATGCTCAGAAGATACAAAAGAACCAACCATATAGTCGTTTCAGGGATATTTGTAGACATCAAGAGAGATAGTCGACACTACTACCTACTTCTTCAGAGCGTTTCTGCCTTGCTAGTTGTTCTTGCCGCTTCTACTTTCAGCAGTTCTAGGAACTATATGAGTATGGACGACTGAAGACAGGGGTTTTTTATTGCTGTCAAGTTGATGAACAATGGTTCAATCTAAAGTGACTGGATCCATTTTAGAAAGGCCTTATATTACTTTCCTGTAGACCAATCACCCATTTGTGTTACTCCGAACTGTGAACACGGTGATTGATTTTGTTAAATCCGCTGGGGTACATGTGAACTGTTGAATTTGTCTCCATTATTCAGTGTGAATTATGTATATCTGCCATGGGAGAGCAATTCTAACACTGAATTAACACGGAGCTTAACTAGAATAAGACATCTGGTATTGACAAACCAAGACAAACTGTGCTACAAAATGTTGTGGGGCATCGTCACTCGAAACTATTGTTGATCATGCAGAAGAAACTGTCTATGGGAAAGAGTTTAACTCAAGGGTTCGCGTTCTTCTCACTCAAGGCAAGTCATAAGCCAGTCTGAAAGACCCTAAGAAGAAAAAGCAGAGTTCTATCCTCATTCTTTTATCGGGCTGTTTAATTATATGATTTTCTACTATCTGGGAGCACAATTGATGTTACTAAATGTCATGAGTACCTATGTCATCTTCCAGGAGATGACTTTCTGCTAGGTATCTCAGTTTATCTAAAGGTGAAACAAAAGTGAAAGTGTTTGGAATGGCGATTCCCAACAATGATTACTCATGCCATTCATCAAATCTCGTATATCCAAAGTATCTGGAAATGGTTGATCTGGAATACTGAAGAAACACCACAGGATAGTTCAAGCAATTGGCAACCTAAAACTGCAACCATGGTGCTCCTACCAAGAAGCCACAAACTGATAATCCTCGTCAAACTAACCAGCCACTTCATCCAAACAACCAAGTCTCCGACCAAGAAACTTTCTAGCGTAAGTATCTTACCACAGAAAGTTAGAAAAGGAAAACTTTTTTCCAACTTTGGGTTAATGAAGATATGAGACTCAAACAAGAATCTGTTCATCAAAGGAGAAAGTGATGATCATGATCTTGAACTGGCCAAGAAGATGAGTTTGGATGCGCATCAAGAAAAGGGAGAAGGTGAAGGTGCTGATGCTGACATAGAATGAGCAATTAAGCTTAGCTTGGATCCTTCCTTTCTGCCACAAGGTCAGGGCACCTATTTGGAGAGTAACAGATCAGGGATACAGTATCTTGAAACACCTCCCATACTATCCTGAAGTATGTAAGGCAAGGGGTAGGCTATGTACCGAAGAACAAGTAGCTCCATTTCCCCTGATCGATCTGTCAAAGGAGAGAACGTACTAAGGACCAGTTTACTCCTGTTAGGCATGATCAAGCACCTCATGATTCAACAACCTGGACCCTCTTCATCAACCTGAAGATAGATAAATCAGAGAAAGTGGTCCTAGAATCGTTCATCAACAACTGATTCAGATATGAACAGAAAGTGAATAGAAGCCGCTGATCCTAAAGGTGACAAAAGAAACAAGGTGAATTAGCTTCGTCCACAGTGACCCTCAGGAGTAGGAACATCTGTTCGTACAGGAAAGACCAGGTGGTATCTGACCCTGGAAATAGCACATGCGGTCTGGCTGGACCCAGGACCCTGAGCCCATTGCAAGGTAAGAACCAGACTGGACGGATCTTGGTAATAGTACATGTGTCTATTTGCTGGACCAAACCTGAGCTCATGGATGAAGAATTCCTCGCTACAGCCTAACCAAAGGTTATGGAAAACCTGAACTCATAACTGACAAACGTTGTCATCGAAGATAACCAGAAAGTACCTTATGGTTCGTGTCTCGTCCATGAAATATCTTTGAGGACACTGATAACTTTGGCGGATCAATTTCTGTATGACAACCAAACCAAAGTATGAACATGGAGAAATCTAAAAGTTATTGATGAGTCTGATTCCACCATACCTGATACCAATCCTATCAAACCGTCACGTAACATCCTCTAGTGGTCGCTCCGTCATTGATTTCTCATTCCTAAACCTCTTCACGGTCAACCACCACCACCAATCCAAAAATAGAATCTACATCTATCACCACATCTCTCCACAGAGATCATCCAGTCATCGCCCCTTAAGCCAAGAGTGGCAAATTAGAGCAGGATAGGGCTGAAGAAAAAGATAGATCTAATCACTCATGTGCTGTTTTTGGGCCTCTCAATTAAATCCCAAAGTTCCTACAGTTGTTGATACGTAATCTAGGAACAAAACTTGATGATCTCTCCTTAGGGTTCTTGAATGACACACTGCCCAGATTTAATCTGAGGAATTCTATGTGCTGCCTGGCGCCTAGAGTATATCAAGAATCAAGAATCATAAAAGAGTAGAAAGATATTATCAAAATCAAAAAGGGACAATGGTGACAAGGAACAGAGTCAACGTATACCATCAGGTCAACTGATAAAGTTGCACTTGAAGAATTTGATCTAAAGAGTGCTCTCTTCAAACACATGAATAAGAACAGGACTGCAAACAGAAATCCTGCCAACTACCATCTATACCATGCTCTTATGGAAGCGTTAATAGCAGATGAAGATGCCATGGATAAGGATGGTTATAGAAGGGATTAAAGACCACAAAAAGAAAGCAGGGATAGTGATGTATGAAGAAGACGATTGTTGATGATGAAGGCCCTTCAGCTGGATCAAACCAGGGTAAGTCAGCAAAAAGGAGAAGACACGATTCAGGTGCTTCTGGGTCAGCTCAACCTCCTCCTAAAGATGATGAGCAAAGTTCGAAGAAACCACATGATTCTGATGCATCTGCATCCAAACAACATCCAACTCTTACCTCAACTGGCTGGCAAATCACTGACACAAGAGATGCTGTTATTGACTCTTCGATGCACAGCTCTGAACCCGAATCTGGACATTCTGAACATTCCTCTGATGACGTTTCAAAACAAGATGAAGGGTTCTAGGTCTGGAGGACACTGACACGCTCATATTCACACAAGGTAATAGCGTGCTACTGGTTTAACACCTAGTCAAGAGATGAAAGAACCAGCTACACCTTGCGACCTTGAAGGACCATTCCCCGAAGTATTTCCCTGAACAGAGACACAACTGGGCAATTGTTATACGCCACATCGTAATCAGTTCCCGCGAAACGATGAACAAAGCTTCAATAGGAATGACGTATGATATGGTACAGTCATCAATTGGGTTCTGCAGACAAAAGAAAGAGAAGCTCTGCAAAGTGATTTGGAAGGTCCCAGCTTTCAACCTTTGTTAAAGCCTTTCACAGACTTTCGTTTTCTTTATTTCTAATGGCATGAATGCCATAAGCTGCTGATGGAATAAGGTTGATTTGGTTAATCCTGAGGGTCATCAAATTCTGCGTAATATATATGAACCGCTGCCCTTAGGAGGACCACCAGGTCAGGTAACTATTCAACCATAATTCTTCTTCAATAAGGATCTGAATACCTTCCGACAGGTGACAAAGAACGAAAGCTGACCATTTATCCATTATCCAAGCTCAAAGCCGCCGTACTAGTACTTTGGTCTAGAAGATTAGTTCCGTTATTTGTGGGTTGAAAGTGAACGCGATTATGACATCAGTGCAGCTTATGGTATTCACACACTGGTGGTTCGAAGAAAGGAATTTTTAATCAACAAAAACACAGTGAGCCTCAGATCGTGAGAGCAGTCTGATCCAGAGCAAAATTCTCAGTGTGTCTATGTCAAGACTTTCGAAAATACGGGATACAAAGTACTGAGAGAGATAATTCTTCGCGAGCTGTCATATATAAGAGTTACATGGATCTCGGAAACGGATTTTAATAAAACATTCATCTAAATGATTTTGAAGATCTGTATATAATCGATATTCAGACAAACTCAACCCATCTGTCTAAATCGCACAAGATCCATCTAAACAACTGTCAACATGTAGATCAGAAACGCTGGTCATCAGGAATCGCTTATGTTTGTGGGAGACTTGCAGTCGGAATTGAGAGCTATCAAACAAAGCACAACTCGAAACGTCCTTTAATCGGGATGGCAAACTAACTATTTCTTCAAAGAGATTATCGATGTTCCCTATGCAGAGCAGTTATCTACAGAGACAGAATTGATCAGAGGGAAAGTTAATGGGCTGAATCAGATACACAAGGTTTAGTGATGGGTCGTTGTCAAGAGTCAATGGAAAAAGTTCAAGTAAGCACAAATAGAGGCACATAGGATCACATACTGGTTATAGCCCAGACCTAGTATAACTACCTGGTTCTCTATAACCTTGGCTCTGATTACCAATCTGTCACACCCCCAAACTGGGCCTAGACGGAATACGTGTCCGAGGGCGTGACGTCATAACAATCCGATCACAAAGCAATAAAGAACGACCACTAATCATGGACGTTTGAAAAAGTTTACTCGTTGCATAAAATAAAATAGATTTAAGTTTTACAGCCCATAATAATTAAGTTAAAAGTAGCGGAAGCATAACAAAGTTTTAATAATGACAACGAGTAAATAATAGATAAGTCTTGAAATTGGCGAAGTCACATAGCACATAGACTCCACATAGCATCAAGAATCAATCCAAGCTAAGCACCTGAGAAAACATGTTTAAAACGTCAACATAATGTTGGTGAATTCATAGGTTTAAGTTGATACAAGAGTGGACCACAAGATTTCAAAACGTATGTGACTACTATAACGAATACAGCATCACATAAAAAGTATTTACTGTTGCACTAAGCTCATGACACTGAAGCTAATTAATCAACAGGGCATGCTACATCCTGTTGCATAGTATTCCTGCCCTAAACCGGTGTCCCAAACCAAAGACCACCATAGTGTACAATCGACATGACATATATCCGTTTGTTCTTCGTTAAGTGGAACCAAAGCGGATAGGGATAATTAGTCCCAATAGATCTATCTATTCACTCGCGCTCCCTCAACCGGTCCTCCGGTCGAGAAACTAACAGTTCATGATAAGTTGGGCAGTAGTAGGTTTGTAAGCAACTTAGGCAACACATAAACAAGTAAAACTCGCGTAAAGAACTTGTGTCCAATTTAAAAGCAAACAATGTTTCTCACCCCATAGTATAAAGCGTTTGTAAATCAGTAAAAATGTGGGGCTATGAACTCACCTTAGCAAGGGTAAGCGATAACCACAACAAATGATGAAGATATAAGGAGGTCTAGCCGCGACCTAGAGTAAGTATGGGTATGACTTAGCATTTATCAAAGAAAAAGTAAAGCATCCATGTTCATCATTTAAAGCATCCAAGTGTGTTTGCGTTTTAGTAATAAAAGACTTTGAAACTTTACCATGTCTTAGTTAAATCCCGACACTCGTAAAAAGTTACTATTTTTAGATACTTTCCTTTTTAGGAAACTTTTTAGTTTCAAAACGTTAATAGCGTCCCCTATTTTCTTAAGTTTCCATATTTTTACCAATCGCTTAAATAATTCTAAATCGCCTAATCCTTATGTTTAAATCGTCTAAATGTCCAATTCGTACTATTTTTAATAATCCTACTTTTTATTAAGGTCGTCATCCCAATTAACCTTTCATGACATTTCTAGTTGCTCTAACTAATTACCTAACATTTCTATGTGTTTCGCTTGTATTTAAAACATCCAAAATCGTCCGAAAGTGCCCGAAACCCCCTTTTTCTTTTCCAATCAGCAAGCATTATTTAGAATTTTTCTTAAAAATCTATTTTTCCGATTTGTGATAAAAATGTCTCTCGTTTTTGACTTTTAGGCTAAGCGGTTGCCAACGTTATAGTAAAATCTCATTCCGGACAACTTTCGTGTTTTATACTTAAGCCGATTCGGACCCGAAGGGCTCCGAATCGCCCGTTTTAGCTGCTGATCTGGTCATTACATTTCCATTTTCGCCGAAAAATGTTTCGAGTTTCATTTGGCCATAACTTGGCCGTTTTAAGTCCGATTTTAAAGTGTGATATATGAAAAATTATCTATTCGAAATGAGCTCTTCGAAAACTACTTTTACGCCTAATGAAAACATTTTTAAGTCGCTCAAAACCACCAAACTAACTCGGGACAGCAAGTTTGTTTTGCCGAAAAATGACCGAAAATCATTCATCTTCTTGTACAATATTTTTTTCTAGTCTTATTCTACAAATTATGTGATATATATATACAGTTAATTGCATAAATCGTCCCTAAACTTTGACGACATTGCATGTTTCGTCTCAACCTTTTACAAATATCGTCCCCGTGGAAAACCTTTGGGGAATATTTCGTCCTTGCATCAAAGTTAAATGACTAAAGTACCCTTAAAGACGGTATTTGCAGTTTCAAAAAGATAGGGATGAAACACACAATTCCGTTAAAGTTCAAGGACAATTTATGAA